>JAVTVY010050109.1:0-23136 GCA_036873755.1 Hanleya hanleyi | reverse complement strand
AGCTACCATACCATGAGACCTCTCTTGGGATTGCGTTTGGCGCATGTGCGTCCACAGATGGCGCCACCTATGGTCAAAACTTTCTCTTCGGCCCGTAACATTTCGTTTCCGGAGCATAACTTGACAACCGCTACTTGGATTCCTTTCAAATTTGGTATGCAGCTACCATACCATGAGACCTTGCATGGGATTGCTTTTGGAGCATGTGAGTCTACAGGTGGCGCCACCTAGGGTCAAAACTTTCTCGTCGGTCCGTAACATTTCGTTTCTGGAGCATAACTTGACAACAGCTAATAGGATTCTTCTCAAATTCTGTATCTAGCTACCATACCATGAAACCTTGTTTGGGATTGCGTTTTGCGCGTTTATGTCTACAGGTGTCGCCACCTAGGGTCAAAGCTTTCTCGTTGGTCTGTAACATTTGGTTTTCCGGAGTATAACTGGACAACCACTACTTGGATTCCTCTCAAATTTGGTATGCAGCTACCATACCATGAGACCTCACTTGGGATTGCGTTTGGCGCTCCAGAGGGTGAGAACTTTTAGTCTGCAGTCTCTATAAGAAGATAATGGCGCAACAATAGCAGGTTTGATTTGATAATAAATACCAACATTGTTTATAAATGTTTAATATTTGTAGCCCAAATCTTAAACCTGTTTCAATTCATGCCATTCAATCTCCGTCAGGAAGATGATACAACGTAGAAAACGGAAGTTAAAACTAAAAGTTAGCTCCCCTAGCGGAGAGTTGTCCGCCCCTAGGAGAACTCTCCCATCCCATTCCAGCAGGATTACTATATAGGCTCTGCACCAGCCATACTCGTCCTCTATTCTCTGTTGTACCTCGACCAGTACACATCAGGAAGGAAGTGTTTATACAACCTGGGTTGTTGTTGTAACGACCCGCAGTATCCTTATCGGTTTTGAATTGTGTTATTTCTTGTCGGTGGTTTTCTTGTAAAGAGTTGTTATCGGCGAAGTTCGCCGAGTGTATATTAGAGACCCGTTAGCGTGGGGAAATTTCGCCCAGGCTAGACGGGCTTACCTTTGCAGGCGTCTGGCGACCGGTTCCTTTCGGAAGTCGACAGACGTCTGTTGGGAATTGCTTGTAATTGACATGAAAGCTAACGAAGTTATCGTTGCAATTATATAAATGTTTCCCATGGTCTTAGTAATCAGAACTCGCCCGCCTCTATAAATATACTAGCGGGACGGTTCTACGTCTAGTTAAATCACAGATTTTAGACAGCCTACATGTATAGGTTTGGCTATGTATGCAGTCAAACCGGTTCCTTTGTCTACTTCGACAAAGACTTCTCTAACCTGCCGTGCCTGAGCAATCCATTGTTCTCGTCGGACAATGAAATGCAGTGGGTTCGCATATCATCTCGACCTCTCCTTTATCTTTTTGTTTTCACACTCCGTTACCTAAACGGAATAAACGTGTCGTGTCTGTTTCTCCTTTGCGGGTTAATTCATAACGCAGTTCTAAATCCGTTTCTCGTTTTATGGTGGGTTGTTCAGACCTACCATTGAGTGTCAAAATTGCTGTCTTGCGGTTTCGTTTATCGATGAATCAGCGATTCTATAATAGCGAAATGACATGTTACGGGACTTCAATTTTAGGATTGAGTTGGTATGGATTGAGACAGGTTGATTTGGTAACAGATAGAAACATTGTTTATAAATGTTTGATATTTCAATCAATTTCCATCATTAAATATCCAATCTGTCGACGATTATTGCTTATTAAAATAGTGCATACTGCTTACGAAATCGGTGAGAATTAGACCGGGAATTCTAGTTCTATTTTCGGCCTTCCCGTTCTCCGGTATGCCGTTCTCGTACTTCGACTCGACGTTCTCCTACACCACCACGCCGTTTGCCACGTCTTTCGGTCTCGCCTTTTTTATATAGGTCACCACGTTCGTCAGTCGCAGACTCCGTTTCTTATCATGCGGTTGTCCACGATTTGTCAACCTCTCGCTGAAGTTATATCACTCGTTCGCCCATTCCGGTCTCGTCGAGTTCATCTGTGATTCCTTTTTCTTCAGTGTAAAGTTAGGAACATATGATGGTTTTTCGGATAATTTGGATGCGCTTTTAGCGTTGGTGCCGGATATGCCGTCTACTTCGAATAATCCTCGTATTAAATGTCAGACGAAGGAATGCTTCCTCGCCGTATGTTGTCTCACCTATGTCAGTTTTGTCAATGGTTCGATGGTGATTAAATTAATATTTTGGGGATAGTTTTCTTTCACATTTCTGACTTGTCAAAATTTTGTTTGGGCAAATTTGTAGACTTCACATGGTCTGTTTTTCCATCTGCCATGTGTTTATTGTCTTCGGACGTACGTCGCGAAATTAATTGGCTCTTGTCGGAGTTTTCAAAGTTCTTATATCTTGAAATTATTACCCGATATATTTTCTAAAGTCAATATTAATCTCGGGCTTATCTGATAACACAGTCCTGCGTGATGGAGACAATGTGTATTCAATATCACGTCTCCACACGAACAATGAGTTCGACCCGCTGTGTTTGTTGTGGGTTTTTACGGGCTCTCGCGACCTCGTTATTATTGCTCAATTTGTGACAGATTTGTACTTAGTTCCCGGCATTTCTGTAAGTCTGCCTTTTAGTGCTGAGATTTGAAGGCCGATGGTGATCTCTACAATAAACGATCAGGTTTGGTTTCGTTGATTCATGAATTTTATGCATTGAGTTTGTGTATATCTCAAGTAGGGTTGTAAATAGTATCCTCATCGGCGGGGGGTTTTCGTTTCTTCCCGCCGGAGAGATCTGATACTTTATTTTGCAGCCGTCAAATTTTCATGTTGTTGTTGCGTCTGTTCGGACTTGCAGTTTTGGTGGGTTCACCTTCATACATTCAGTTCCTTGGTCCTACCAAAATGTAATCTCTTGTTATATCAAATATTATTTCGTGATTTTGATATCCTGTATTCAAGAGAGTCCTTACAGAGGTTTTATATGTCTTTCATACTGACATGAATATGAAGCATGATTGTTGCATTTGTGTTACGTAACCACAACTCAACCCTATTTACTTCGACCCTGTGTCGCATCTTAATGAGCTTCTTTACTGATCTCTTTATGTAATTAAGGGTGTATCGAACAACAATGAGATCACGTGCTGGTTTACGTGAGTGAGTAAACCTATTCACCCACTTATGCTGGTTTACGTGAGTGAGTAAACCTATTCACCCACTATGTGGAAGTGTGATTTTCTTGAAACACAATTGTCTGATTATTACATTGCTTGTTTTATTTCACACCAAGTTGGTTCCATCTGTATACTGTATTACGCTTATAATTCAGATGGACTTATGCACTAATTTTAATTTCTTCCATATGAGAAAATTTGAAATTACTAGCGTGAGTGGGAAGGTATTGGCCGGCCAAGGATCAAGCCTAGTGACACGTAAGTCGTGAAGTCTTCTATGGTTTCTTTCTACCAGGTATGTATTACCGGTACAGTCTACTAGAGCATCAAACTGCTTTTTAGTAATGTTCTTACTGTTCTTCTTCTCGACAAATTGTTCGTGCTAGGTCATTTCAAATTATAAATTTTTGAATAACCTCACTTCCCTGCCGGCGAGAGACTTAAATGTATTTCTTCTCTTCGGGAATTTAAAATTCTTTAAGGATCTTTCTTCGTTACCTGGAAAAATTTTGTTCTGGATGTCGGTTGTGTGACTATTTGGTTATTAATAGTAACATTGTTGTAAATGTTTTATATTCTCTCCATATAAGCTCCAGTACTGAATTTCATGTACAGGAGACAAATTACATCGGGAGAGGTAATAATGTAACCATGTGCATTGACACATTATTCATGTTCACTGACACAAAGATCCATAATCCCATTTATCTCATTGAGCTTACATTTGGTGATTAACGCTACAAACCTTTCAAGTGGTTCATCTCTACTGCGTTTAAAGAGAAGGAAAATTATTACAATCGACTTCGGGGTTACTGTTTGCAACGCCCTTCTGTTACGTCGTGTACATTATAAGTTTGTATCCTGCTCCATTATGAGCATGTTTATACATTAAGTTGTTGTGAATGAGGAAATCACTACGTTGTTTATCATATAGAACGTTTCTCGCATTTTTCACATTACGCTTTCCTATTACACCTTGACATGTTCATTACGCCGTCATGTGTCTTTCATACACCTGTGCGTCGTTCTATTACATCGGTTAGACGTTTCTGGTACGCCATAACGCCGTTTGTCACGTCATTTCTTCATTTGCGAGATGCATATTTTATATCCATTCATCGCCACTTCCTTTGATTCTTCATCGTCGGTCATCGGCGGGAGGGGAACTCCGTTCGTTTGGCTTCAACCTTCCACTTGTAAAACGAAGAGAGTTCTGTTCAGACCTTGTTGTTTCCAGTCTGGTGTTCAGAATATCAAAATTGTATTGAAATCAGCAGTATTTGGTCAAATGCTGTTATATGGAATAGGTCTTTGGATTATGGATGTGGATATTCTCTGAGGACGACGGCGGGATTGTGAATGACGGACTAGTCGCCTTTAATTGAATTCAGCACAGTGTTGTTAACACAGAGCCATGTTGACTTCATCACACTAACATTGTGTTGAGATCCGTTTACCTTAGGATTGTGCTTAATCAACACAATGTCTTCGTGGTGTACTTGTGGGACAGTTTTTTTCCGACTTTCTCCATCAAGTACTTTATTCCTGTATTGACCGTTACACCAATGGTTAGACTTTGACATTATGGTTCTGTCATCAACCTTAAGGTTGTTTATTATATGTAGGATCTTACTCACTACGTTCCTATATTTGTCCTGGTGCCGAGGACGTGATCGTTCCCGACTCTATTTCCCTCGTAATTGACTTCCTCCTTCACCTTCACCAGGATAGGGAGTTTCATATTAGCACCATGGAAGGCTATCGATCTGCTCTGGCATGAATTGAATAGGGTGTTACGTCTTACCTTGGGTTCCGACATTAGCCTTAACGATAATATCTCTGCTCTTATTCACGCCTTCGCATTACAGTCGCGTTGTACTCGCCAACTGTTACCGAAATGGGATATCGGTGTGGTTCTGTGTGCTCTGATTATACCACCTTTTGAACCCTTAGAGTCCGCGTCTATAAAAACTGTGTCTTATAAGACGGCCGTCGTGGCGGCGTTTGCTTTGGCGTCCAGACTGTCTGTACTTCATGCTCTTGAAAGATCTTCTATGACCTGGACAGCGGATCGGTCTTGCATTTCTTTTCGGCCCATTCCTGAATTTATCGTCAAAATGAGTCTGTTCGTTCAGGTCCGTGCGCTCAACGTCGTACTCCAGTCCTGCGTTGTCAGACTTTGTACATGGCCTCGAGGACGATCTTCTGCTATGTCCTGTTCGAGCCATCCGCCACTATCTTACTCGTTCCGATCCGTTCGCGGCTCTCGGCTACGGTTATTCTGTCCCTTCGCCTGTCAGCAAGGCTTGTCATTTAAAAAAGCCGCGTAGTTGAAGAAGACCATAAAATAGTCTTATCAATTGGCAGAAGGTAGATATACCATTGACGCCCCACTACTGTCTTCTGCTTCTTCTAATGTGATTCGTGCCATCGCTGCGTCATGGCATGTATGGAAGAACTGACCCCTTCATGACATTGTCCTGTCTTGTGCCTGAACAATTAACTCCACGTTCACTAATATCTGTCTGAGGGATATGACAGTGCAATCAATAGTGTGACCACGCTTGGGCCACTGTGGCTACCCAGCACGTTGTGAGTAATTTCAGAAAAGAGGGGGGGGGCGGCAAAATGGTCACCATCGCAGCAAGACAGCCATCTTGCTGTATCATCTCATCTCATCTCATCTCAGTCATATTATTATTATTACATATATTATATGATAAGAGGCATCTCAGAAGGTAGAAATAAGTCAGTTGACCGGCCGTGGATTCTATAATCACAAATGAAGGCCTAACACCAGGATAGGGTTTACTCCTAACTGAAATTTGCTTCTGTTCTTCAGAAACTGACTTCCTTCTAGATGTTCTCAGCTGGGTCCTCTGTGCTTTCAACTCAAAAGACACCTGCTCCAGGCCTAGAGTCAACATTAGTGATGCAAGTACAGAGAGTTGACGAATGTGTAGCAGGACCCAGGGAGCAAGCACGGTCAATTCCAACGCATCGTTCGTCACTCCAAGTATGGTGAGTTGACCTCAAGAAGCTTGCGGACTGAGAGTGGTGTGGACTTGGCGACCCTCTAAGCTCAGCCAGTATTCGCTCTCCCCTGACTTATGGTCGACCAAGGATCTCCCTGTATGCAACGGCCTGTGCGTTTTACTCCCCCCTAGTCATACAGTGCCTACCAAGTGGGACCTTCTGCTGCCGTTGTTGCCCCGGGTATCCTTTCAACTTGGTGGAATTGTGTACCACACCACGAGCACAGCTACATGGATGGAGACAATCAGAAGATAAGTAGATCTGTATCAATTCCTTCAATTACTCTATGCGTCTTTGACCAGGGTTAACTTGTTGAGTAATAATGTCTCAGATTTATACCCATGTCTGTGTCGTTCCAGCGATTACTAGTCTGCTATGGGAGTTACCACAAGGCCGAGATTCCCGCCTCCATATGTTGGTACTGTGGCATGAATTGAAACAGGTTTAAGATTTGGGCTACAAATATCAAACATTTATAAACAATGTTTCTATTTGTTACCAAATCAAACCTGTTTCAATTTGATGGTCCCTCCCTCCGTCCCCTCATGCCGGCCTTAAACACTACAGGTCTCGGTAATTATAATGAGAATAGAGGGCGAGTATGGCTGGTGCAGAGCCTATATAGTAATCCTGCTGGAATGGGATGGGAGAGTTCTCCTAGGGGCGGACAACTCTCCGCTAGGGGAGCTAACTTTTAGTTTTAACTTCCGTTTTCTACGTTGTATCATCTTCCTGACGGAGATTGAATGGCATGAATTGAAACAGGTTTGATTTGGTAACAAATAGAAACATTGTTTATAAATGTTTGATTTTCAGAACAATCCATCAAACTCCTCTGTGTATCATCACGACACATGCGTAGACAATCTGTTAACCGCAGTCGCGATCGAGCGAGGTCTCATTGTCAACTAATTACATACCGTGCCGCCACCAAACGCAATCTAAGTGAACTTACCTGTAAACAACTATAACATGTATAGTTATATTCTGCTACAAACATTCGTTAATTTCTATCAAATGTGCATTCGGGGGGTATCTTGTAAGCATGCTTACTGATCATTTCCACCACCACCCGATGCAATCTCATTCAACTTACTCGTGAAATGTTAACCACCAACATGTATCTATGCCTTACGGGAGGTATCTTGTAAGCAGCCTTACTGATCATTTTCAACAAATGTGTGCATCCCTCAGACTATGCTCTAGTTCATATTGTTGTATTCTACAAGTCAACAAAGGATTACTCGCCTCGGCTTATGGAGTTATGCCCCTTTTGGATATAATAACCTCCGATTTTGTTATCTGTAGCTGAAAGTACAAGTTATAGCTGCAGATCCGTGTTCGGTACAGCTTATTCCTCCCCGTTCTTATTTTACAGAGTGCTAAGTCAGACGCCTATCGAAAGTGGCTCCCCTCGACCCATATTTTACAGAGTTATGCCCCTTTACAGATATACAATTTTTCTGTTTTTGTCCTATATGCCTGAATGTAACCAACTACCGGTATATCTTGATCATCCCACATAGAACTATCTCTTCCCCAATTCACACTACACATGGGTCTCAGTCACTTGGGGAAAGCCGAGGGGTTTTGATTAGATCAATCTCATGTTGTACTGTGTCTCTGTGAACGTGATGTGAAGCGATTTGTTGAATTTTGTTGCTGTATTCATTGGATTTACTGTGTTGTGAACATCTAAAGTTTTCTTCATTTTGTGATATATTCAATTCAGCTAGCCATTGTACGCGGCGGCTTGTTCGTGCACCAGTTTTAGCTCATTAGTATTCGTTGACTTACCTGTGTTTTATTCATCCTTCCTGTGACATTTATTTGCATGTTGCCTGAACTTACCTGTGCCTGATTTTCTGTGCTTCTGTATTGCCTGTACTTTTACCTGTTAAATTTGTGTCGTTTGCTATCAAAAATTCTTGTAAGACTTACAAGAAAGTGTCCTGTAAGATCTTGTAGGACAGTCTTGTAAGATTTTGGCACTTTTCTTGTAAGACTGTCCTACAGGATCTTACAAGATCCTACAAGACTGTCCTACAGGATCTTACAAGACTGTCCTACAGGATCTTACAAGACTGTCCTACAGGATCTTACAAGATCCTACAAGACTGTCCTACAGGATCTTACAAGATCGTCCTTCAGGATCTTACAAGATCCTACAAGACTGTCCTACAGGATCTTACAAGATCGTCCTTCAGGATCCTCAGATCTTACAAGATCGTCCTTCAGGATTCTACAAGATCTTACAAGACTGTCATACAGGATCTTACAAGACTGTCCTGCAGGATCTTACAAGATCCTACAAGACTGTCCTACAGGATCTCACAAGACCGTCCTTCAGGATCCTACAGGGTTGTCCTACAGGGCTGTCATTTGTGTCAATTAACGCAGATAGAATAATGCTGGATGGTTGTGCAGGATTGTCCAATATACTGCAGGTTTACGATGAAACGTTTCGTGTCGAATGAGATAGTCAACATAACAAATTATATGCATTCATTTCATACATTTTATTGTATAAAACAGAAACGTATAGACAGCTATACACACAAAACAGAAACGTATATACAGCTATACACACAAGGGATTATTATGTTGTCATGTCATACATTTTATTATATAAAATAGAAACATTTATAGGGAACAGCAACCAGCACATGCACGTAGCATCCAAAGTCCAAGGCATCCATGTTTTTCTCAACAGATCAAGTGTCTTTTATAACTTTTTAGCTCCCCATTCAATTTTGATTTCATCGCGTCCAAAATCACCTTGCTGGTAAAAAATGAAAAGTCATCAAATTAGCAAAGAAATTGTTATCAAGTTATCAATGTGTCAAGTTATCCTGAAACTATTCAGACGTTATCCTCATAATTTAAATGGGTAGAATGGTAAAAAATTGTTGTGACATTAGCGAAAAAGTATGATTAGAGAAATCTTAGAAATATTACACTACATTCAACTGGCGTATTGCTGATATTAGTGAATGTGACGATAACCAGGATGATTTGCATTGAAATATCATAGAAATATGATGTTGTTGTTATTGGTGTGCCCTCTGCAAAAACCAAACATGTGCCGCTCACTGAATAAAGATTATTTGCGTTCAGTAGCACCACGGTCATTCAAGTCATTTGTTATTAATGTAAAATATACATTCTTGAATGCATGTTATGAGTATTATAAAGCAATATAAATTATGATACTTAAGCAGTATTCATGGATTTGAAGCAAAATATTTTGAAGTGGGATCCAGAATTATGGATCAACACTAAATGAAAACGCAATCACAATTGGAAAAAATATTGAGAATGTACACTAATATGATTTTAACAATGTTCGTCATCCAGTTGTATTGGTCATGTAATATTGCCTGATGCTATTTCCTCTTTGGCGAAGAAGTAATTCAACAATAGACGCTGCATGATTTCCATGATCACATGTCTGCTCCGAGTCGATGAAATGTGTGCCTCGAACATGTCCGATTGGTTGCATCTGAGGAGAAAAAAATCGTTTAAAACGTTTTAAATGAAATGAATGAATGAAATGTTCTCATTTTTCAAGATGTGGGTACTGATGTACAATTGAATTATGCAGCAATCCTTAGCCTTGGTCAAGAATAGTGCAATAAATAGACAATTAAAATATAGCCTGTTATCATGGTTATGGTGATAGGAAATCTAATCATAATTTATCCTGCTTTTCCTGGTCACATTTTTATCATAGCAAATATCGGTTATGCCAAACAGTGTATTTGTTATCAATTTATTTTAATAAATATTCCTTTACGATTTCATCAGAACTTTGGTATGGAAATATTCTCTTCTGGAAATATAAGCAGGAAACGATAAACATTTCAAAACAACAAGTGAGGATGTCAACTGATTTATTGTGAGCGAACATCCCCCCCCCCACCAAACTTCCTAGCAAGTTAAATCCTACTGTTTGACATGAACAGGAAATACACAAGCAGTGGTGTGATACAACCTATATATCTCACCCTCCGGGGGATTTCCTCCAGCATGTCCAGGGGTGCATGGCCAATCTTCACATGAGGTCCCCAAGCCTGGGCTTTTCCAGCTGACAATGCAACAATGGCTGCCTTGATGAACCTGGGTAGATCTGAAAGGAATTTTGAGACAGATCGAGTTATGGATATTTCTTTGTGAATTCCAGGCTAAATGAGTCATTAATTTTGACTGCAAATATAAGGTGAAGTGCTGCAGTAGTTACTGAGAAGAGTATCAATTGTTTAATATGCCAGGTATATGAAGAGAAACTTGTTGATAGTTAAAGCTCATAGAAGGTCCACATTACAACATTCTGAGTTTAACTAGAAATTAGAATTGTTTTGCTAATTAAGTTATAACATTATAATTATATTTATAACTTACTTACCATCATTACATGCAGCTTCACTCATCACCATCTGCAATACAGTTCTTTAAACCTCAATAGTTCCAGCTTAACATGAACAAATCAACTTTCTTTTCGCACTCTGTCCTGCATGTTTTTCTGGTGTTGTTGTTCTCATATGACAGGATGGTGGCGCCACTAGTGGCCAAATAAAATATACCGGTACAGGGGAGATAACTCTCCTCAAATTGTTGAATTAATGCCAGCAAGTAAATTGCTAATGTAATAGACTACCATTAAAATAGAATAATATTATCTGTATATAATTGGTGATAATGAAGAGGGTAGAGTATTCATTGACATTTTTTTCTTGAAAATCATGTTAGAACTGATGTAGGCCTACTCTTCTAAAATTATTTTCTTCATTTATGTCCAATTTTATTATAAAATCTTTGGATTGGACTGATTATTAATTAATTATTTATTAAACTTATTAATTTTATTATAAAATCTAAATTCAACAAGATTTCTTACACAAATATGATACTATTTTAATAACACTATGTAGAGATTGATATTATTGATATCTTTATTTTATTCAAATGAAAACCCATATGTCACTAATATGATCTCTGAAGTCTTACGTAAAGTTTGTGTATTTTTCAATTCAAGCTGTTGCTGTTGTTGTTGTTCATTGAAGAATTCGTCGCATTTTGTCGCTGTATCCAAACACCAAAATAGTTATCTTGTATCATCGTTTAGATAACATATTGAAAAACAAATGTAGTACTTTGACAGAATTTCCCAATCAGGTTTGAAGGTAAACTATTATCAGATAGATTTTTATTAATTTTCAAGAACAATTTTCTTACTTGAGTGAAACAGATGAGGTTCTCCCTATGATTTATTCAGTAGAGAGAAGTACAATTTTGGTATATATCATGATAATACGCCTGCCATTTTTAAAAGAGAAAGTGCTAACCATATCTTCAACTGGAGATCCAATGTTGTGGATATTCTGTAAAACTGTCTTGTAAAAATACTTTCCAAAAGCAAACTGATTTTTTGTCCTACAGGCAAACTTATTCTTACAAGATCATGTAGGACAGCTGTCCTGCAGGATCTTGTCTTGTAGGACAGCCAGCTTTGTCCTTCAGGATCTTGTAAGATCGTGTAGGACAAAAAAACTGTCTTGTAAGATCTTACAAGATCTTGTAAGACAATTTCAAATCCTACAAGATCTTACAAGATTTTTTGGTAAGGGGGATACCGAATATTCCTGTCTTCAACGCTCTGTGTAGTGTGAGGATCGCGATGGGGGGTCCTCTTCAGTCACCAAGCTTTGTGAGACGGAAAGTCATTGATGTACTGTTATTTACGAGAGGTGTATTGTACATTCTGTGACCAATCGTATATACCTTGGTTGAAATCTCTATTCAGTGCCATCTTGTGGGACTGTATCATAAACTGTCTCAATCTTAATAAATTAAAATACTATATGCTTCTCTATCGTATGGTCGCTACAGGATCTTATACTCGCCGATCTCCCTTCGTGTTTTGTTTACGTCTGGGACTTGACCAATCATAGCCCATCTTCTGCATTCTGCTGGTGACATGACTCGGATTTGATCGATACAGCCGACTGTAGTGTAGGCTCTATAGGGGTACTTCGTATACCTAAATCTGACATGAATATTCCAGCGGTTTCTCCAGCAAAAAATATGGTCGATCCCTCATGTAAGCAATCACGAGAAACGGTGGGTGGGGGTGGTAGCTGGGTTTTCAGCATCAAAATATCAAATCCCAATTCCACATATTATATGTAACAGTAATTCAATTCACAGATCACTTAGCCACTTTTTCCCGTCCCTTAGGGGGAGGTTTGATGAATATGCATTACTCATGACGTCAGCTTCGGGAATATTCGGAACGCTTCGAGAGGATTATGAATTCAGACCAGTCTTCATTGTGCAAGAATACAGATCCTGAAAAAGTATCGTTCTCGGTTTCCAAGGGGAGACAATCTCGCCACCAGGAGTCGCTTGCTTCTACTGCGTGCTCGTACACAGTCACTAATCTCATGCAACAAAACTGCTCCAGAATCATACTGAACTGAAATTTCTAACCGTTTGTAATAAATCATAATTCTTTATCTCAAAATATATTCGTTCGCACTCAAAGGAAATGTTTTGTACCGTTTTTTTTTTGTTGCCACATAATTGTCTATCGTACTGCAGTATCGACAGTATGGGTTCAAACGTTGGTACCGTATGCGACGTGCCCATATATTGGAAATATGAATTTTGTATTTTGCCCTTTCACTGCTTTGAACATCAAACATCGTCAACATCAAACTTCTTACTCGTAAGTTGTATAGTCAGAATAGGTACAGAAGTATATCATTTCAGATCACGGAATTTAACTTATTTTATCCAATGATAGTTCTGAAATCTTGTAATAGATGTGGATGACATAAATATTTCGAAATATTTGTATCATGAATTAACAAGCGCTGGATGAGCGCGCAGACCTCCGTCGAGGCAACAGGGTCCGTAGCGTAATACATCACTGAATAACATACGGCCGGATGCCAAGCTCAATTTTGCATTTGTTGGACGTTAGCTTCATCAGTGGTAATTAATCTGGGATTGAGGGTTCCTCACTAGCATGTCCAGACGGGACGTGAAAGTCACATTCCCAGCAAATAATTTTTGTTTCATTTGACGTGCTTGAAATATTGGGGTATGGAATAGAGTATATTGATGGAAAAGTGCTTGAGACATTAGGCCCCATCCCACCCACACCTCCCCATGAGAGGATCCCCTCACCCAAATCAACACGTTAGCGACAGAAATGAGACCCTGTGTGCCTAGTTGTACCAACTTGCTTGTGATTTTGTGCTATAGCCCAACACAGCAACACTTCATATTTTGTATGTGTACAGTATAGCATCATCATTGATGAGAGAATGCTCTTCAAAACACACCTCATTTTACCGACACTTCGTTCTGATCTGTCTCAACATCATATGATGAGGATTCAATGCGCTTGGTATAATTTTGTATACTGGTGTTACAGGTCACCTTCGCCTTCACCTTACTGTATCAATGACCATGGACTTGTACATGTATCACATTCACATTGAATGGTGATGGCTGATGAGAATATTGTCCCTTTGGAACAAATGACTGGATTCCACGCAGCAAATATTTATTGTGTAACAGTGAGAAGAAAATTAATTGTATAAACATTCCAAGCCTCATTGAACACAAGCCGCACCATACTTGATATGAATATAACGCGCGTACAGTAGCTCGCTTGGACGTCGCTTAGTTAAATATGGACAGACTCGCAAAAATCTCAAAATTTTCAAAAGCCACGAAAATGCCCTCAGCTTGTACAGAGTAAGTAAAAATACTTATGTACAACTTGATGTTTAGAAATGACTGTGTTGAGCGGTTCTATTCCCAACTTCTCTTTTATTCTATGTCATAGAGGACAGGGTTTGGTAGATAATTAAAAACTGTATTAACTCGGCTTCACATTTTAAAGAATGACTTTAATTGAGCCAAAGATGAAAGAGAAATACACTTATAAAAAAATCTATTTAAAAAAATATATGTTTATATTAATTTCCATAATTTATTGAAAAAAACTATACGTAGACTTCGACCACCCAATATCACACAGGCCAGGCAACTGTGAGAACAAGTGAAAGATACCCATCGAGTTGAGCGGATTTGCAGATAAACAACAACAAAAAATTGCACTTTGTGCCTCACGAGGCCCTTCTCCATAGAGTGCATGCCAGTTATTTTTCTAGACTACAACAACAACAGTTTTTGCCTGTATCACAGTCCGAGCTTCCGATTACCCTTCAACCTTACCCAGACGACGGATAATTTTTGACAGATTGTCCGGCTAGGTTGTTGATCGGATTCACAGATCATGAATTCCACCGTGACGGATTCACCGTTGGGAAGACTTTTTCTTTATTCAAAGTCATGTACTCGGAAGTTCCGTGGTCATACCCATGTAGTTTCAAGTTTAGTTTGCTATTCTATATGACATCTGTTTACGGATCCATGAACAATCTACAGATGATCCAGCATTTTCAGTAAATCATGCTTCGAAATGTTCGTGACGGAATCACCTGAAACGGACATGACTGTTGACTAGTGTTGCTTGTCTATTTTTTTGCTGCTCTGTTTCAATCTGACTATTCTTATATGACATCTCTTACTAACATACAGTACCCAAGGATGATAAGATTTTTTTCATCGTGAGAAAAACGCGACTGGATCATCCCAGGGGTTAAATCTAGTCCGTGACGGAATCGACAAAAAATCGTGATGGAATCACGAGTGCGCTTTATAAATCTTATCGGTAAAAGTGCTTTATTAATTACACATTTTCTTCAAAAAAATATTCCTAGAGTGAATTTATCTCTTCTACTTAGAAAATTAAAACTCTGACCTCTTATTTTTACTAAGGTATACAGCTCCCGCCACATGCATATCTTTTCTGCAGATGTTTCAAAATAGTATATGTTTTCAGTAAAGTGCAATTTTTCTTCTTTGACAATTTAGAATTTCCCCAGTTCTTCATGTTAAAAAATTGCGGGAAAAATATTTCGCTATTAAAACACATCTTCTCTATTAATATTGGCTTGTTCCCAGGGATCATAGGAAGCGAATAGAACAAACAGCATGCTAATATAGGATACATGTCATTTCGCAACCACCTCGCTGGGGGTCTAATAACACCCCAGCCACCAGTCAGATTTTTGGACCGGATTCGGGGCCTTCGCGCACATCGCCGGAAGTGACATCATATATAGTAAAATAGATGTTTAACGAAAATTTTGATTACTTTTCAAGTCTGCATAATACCTCCGTTGACCTAGCGTTAAAAAGAATTATCTGGAGATAATTTTCCCTGTTTATCTGGACAGAGCATATGAAAAGTAGTTCGCTCATGTGCAACACTAAAGGAGTCGTTTGGTCGGATTCAAACTGAACCGTGCGTTGGTTGGTTTCCCCTATACGTCATAGCAACGTAGCAAAGGTCAACTTCCGCTATTGGAGGCAGGGATGTTATTGGAGCCTGCGAAATGGAGCATGCGCTGTGGGGAGGTTGGTCATTTCGTACCCAAACCGAATCGACCCTAACCGTTTCGTACCCAGTCGTTTTCGTACCCTAAACTTTTCGTATCCAGACGTTTTCGTACCCAAACGTTTTCGTACCATATCTTATATCAGTTATCTTATATCATAAACTATATTACCAGACAGCTGAATGTCTGCATAATTATTGTAGAAATTATGCGTAACTTATAGAAGAATAATTAAGAAATAGTAGACAAAAAATACACATAACTTACGAAGACTACTGCATCGACAACTCAACTTGGCATACGGGCAGCACAGTGCCTTTTGTAGGCGGGAAACGACACAAGAAAACATGCTTCATTTCCATTCTCCTCCTGTTCTTGTTGGAAAGATTCAGATCAGATCACCCATAACTATAATATTGGTATTGGGATTAGAATCACGAACATTGGAAATATTGTCGGAAATCAATTGCCATTTATCGACTGGTGTATTTGGAGGTCGATAAATAGTACACAATAGAGTTTTGGGGCTATCTTGAAGCTCTATCCAGATGATTTCTAAGTCACTGCTTTCGTATTCAAGTTTACGCTTGCTCATAATGTTTTGTGAAACATAAACACATAATGCATAAGCAAAGTCCACTCCGAATAAAGTTAACAAACGCATATTGACAGTCTCAATATTTCGACAAAGTTATATTTGTCATCATCAGGAGAAGTTATACTTCTCCTGATGATGACAAATATAACTTTGTCGAAATATTGAGACTGTCAATATGCGTTCTCCTGATGACAAATATAACTTTGTCGAAATATTGAGACTGTCAATATGCGTTTGTTAACTTTATTCGGAGTGACTTTGCTTATGCATTATGCCAAGCTTATCAGTGGATCAACAAGATAACAATTTCACATTAATAGGTCGTTTTCTATCACATTTAGACCAGGAATCTCCGAGCTCACTCAAAGCCTTCCTCTCCCACCAGACGCCATTTTGAAAAAAAAGCAAGTATAATTGTGTGGGTATGGTTGTATATTCCTTTTAAATGTATTATTTACGGTTGTATATTCCTTGACTTCTAAATTAAATTCATCCATCTATAACAATCTTCTTATCTTCTTGTATAAATGTACGTATGTTTGTAAATGTTTGTAAATATGCTCTGTTCTTTATCCGTAAAAAATACGTTTTTACATTTTATCATCATACTGGGAAATATATATCTTGTAATAATGTTCTCTACTTTGATATCTGTGGACCTGTCTGTTTATGAAATATATCTCATGTCCTAATATATATCTGTACATTTTATCATTTTTATATGTGAGATCGGCATTCTAATAAAAAAAATATGTATTAACTTGAATAATGGTCTTTGTTTCATTTTACGAAAAGGTTAGTGTACGAAAACGTCAGGGTACGAAAAGGTTAGGGTACGAAAACGACTGGGTACGAAGTGGTTGGGTACGAATTGGTTTGGGTACGAAATGACCAGTACGCCTAATATATATAGGGGCTACGACAGAATGTGGAGTGAATTTTATGCGAAAAAGGGCTGTTTAGCAATGTCCGCTTTTCCGTGGAGTTCATGAGCGCACGATTGAAGTATCATGGGAAGATATATATTTCCAGTCGCTATCTCCCCCCCCCCCCAATCTTCAAACAAAAGGAAAAGAAAAAGCCGAGAGAGCGCCTCGTGAGGCAGAGTTATTTTTCCAGACTACAACAACAACAGTTTTTGCCTGTATCAGAGTTCGAGCTTCCGATGACCCTTCAACCTTACCCAGACGACGGATAATTTTTGACAGATTATCCGGCTAGGTTGTTGATCGGATTCACAGATAACGATTGAAGCATGGGAAGATATATTTTTTCAGTCGCTATCTCCCCAACCCTCACCCCCCCCAACTAAAAAAAAAAGAAAAGAAAAAGCCGAGAGAGTTCTTCGGAGTTTTACGTTTTTGACCTCTGACTTTGAATTTGACTTCTCACTTCCAACTCGCATCCTGGTGAATGACACTCGTCCTTTATCTTTTTGCCGATTCAGAGATTCTCGAGGAAGTTTCCAATTATACTATCTGGAACGGTCGTACTAAAAACTGCGCGTAACTGCGCGGAACTGCGCGGAGCTTAATTTCAACTGCGCGTGGATTATCTGATGGATTTTTCTTTATTTGCTGACGAGCAGAATATTGATATTAATGAAACAGACAACAAACTCCGCAAAATGTAGACTATATGTCGCTTGAAACGAGAGAGAACGAAATTCAAATGCGCGGAAATTATGTTTCACTGCCCGGAGATTCGCTTCGCTGGAATGGAATCGTTAATATTAGAGCACATTATCCTACCTTATTCGTACTTCACTCAGATTCGAAACGCTCGAACTAAGTCTGATGTGTATGAATTGTATCTGTCCGAACGTAAATTGAGTATAAATTTAACTGCGCGGAAATCGAGCCCGTAAACAAATTTGGCGTAAACTTTGTGCGGAAATCCATGGCAGCTTCACCCCACACAGATTCTTCTGCATTGAACTAATTCTGATATGTATGAATTTCAAAAGGCTTTGCGTGTGTGAATTTCATCTGTCCGAACGTGAACTTGGTATAAATTTCAACTGCGCGGAAATCGAGCCCGTAAGCAAATTTGGCGTAAACTTCAACTGCGCGGAAATCCATGGCAGCTTCACCCCACACAGATTCTTCTGCATTGAACTAATTCTGATATGTATGAATTTCAAAAGGCTTTGCGTGTGTGAATTTCATCTGTCCGAACGTGAACTTGGTATAAATTTCAACTGCGCGGAAATCGAGCCCGTAAGCAAATTTGGCGTAAACTTCAACTGCGCGTAAATCCATGGCAGCTTCACCCCACAGAGATTCTTCTGGATTGAACTAAGTCTGATGTGTATGAATTTCTAAAGGCTTGCGTGTATGAATTTCATCTGTCCGAACGTGAACTTGGTATAAATTTCAACTGCGCGTAAATCGAGCCCGTATAAAGTTTAACTGCGCGGAAATCCATGGCAGCTTCACCCCACGCAGATTCTTCTGGATTGAACTAAGTCTGATATGTATGAATTTCGAAAGGCTTCAACTGCGCGGAAATCGAGCTCGTATAAAGTTTAACTGCGCGGAAATCCATGGCAGCTTCACCCCACGCAGATTCTTCTGGATTGAACTAATTCTGATATGTATGAATTTCAAAAGGCTTGCGTGTGTGAATTTCATCTGTCCGAACGTGAACTTGGTATAAATTTCAACTGCGCGTAAATCGAGCCCGTATAAAGTTTAACTGCGCGGAAATAAGGTTATGTATGAATTTGAACTGGATATAAATTTAAACTGCGCGGAAATCAATTTTCACTTCCCGGAGATTTTCAACTGTCCGTAAGTGAGAATTGTGTACTAATATCTATTTTAACTGCGCCGAAACCAAGATTCACTTCTCGGAGCTTTTGAGAGATTTTGGATAGACAAAAGAAGGCTTACAGGAAAATATATTGAGAATTATTTTTTTCGTCCATGAAATAAATTTATATTATCCGGGAAATCCAAATATAAACGTGAGATTACTCTTGCTTGGGCTAAGGGTTTTGTGTTTACATTTCAACTGTCCGTAATTTCTGCAATCTTAGCTGTGCGAAACTGAAGTCTCCGTATAAGCTGGGTATAAATTTCAAAATAAACGATTATATTCCAATAAAAATAAAACAAGTTTTAAATAATAATGAATAATTTATTGGCATAATATCTCTAGACATGACGGCTACATAAAGTGACAAACGGGCCTCATAACTACATAAATATTTAAAACATATTGGTATGAGCTACGAATAAATAATATTCTATCTAATAGCAAGGTATGAACAAATACGAAAACATATTGGTATGAGCTACGATTAAATAATATTCTATCTAATAGCAAGGTATGAACAAATACGAAAACATATTGGTATGAGTTACACGCTTAAAACTAAGTGTCAAAACCTACTCGTAAAGTGTTGCAATAACCCTTTAAGTGTGTCCACAGGGACAGCACTTTAAAGTGCATGAACAAAATAATACTATTTGTACACGTAAACGTTGCTTTTCACTTCCGCGCAGTTGAAGCCTTTTGAAATTCATACATATCAGACTTAGTTCAATTCAGAAGAATATGTGTGGGGTGAAGCTGCCATGGATTTCCGCGCAGTTAAACTTTATACGGGCTCGATTTACGCGCAGTTGAAATTTATACCAAGTTCACGTTCGGACAGATGAAATTCATACACGCAAGCCTTTAGACATTCATACACATCAGACTTAGTTCAATCCAGAAGAATCTCTGTGGGGTGAAGCTGCCATGGATTTACGCGCAGTTGAAGTTTACGCCAAATTTGCTTACGGGCTCGATTTCCGCGCAGTTGAAATTTATACCAAGTTCACGTTCGGACAGATGAAATTCACACACGCAAGCCTTTTGAAATTCATACATATCAGAATTAGTTCAATCCAGAAGAATCTGCGTGGGGTGAAGCTGCCATGGATTTCCGCGCATTTAAACTTTATACGAGCTCGATTTCCGCGCAGTTGAAGCCTTTCGAAATTCATACATATCAGACTTAGTTCAATCCAGAAGAATCTGCGTGGGGTGAAGCTGCCATGGATTTCCGCGCAGTTAAACTTTATACGGGCTCGATTTCCGCGCAGTTGAAGCCCTTTGAAATTCATACATATCAGACTTAGTTCAATCCAGAAGAATATGTGTGGGGTGAAGCTGCCATGGATTTCCGCGCAGTTAAACTTTATACGGGCTCGATTTCCGCGCAGTTGAAGCCTTTTGAAATTCATACATATCAGACTTAGTTCAATCCAGAAGAATCTGCGTGGGGTGAAGCTGCCATGGATTTCCGCGCAGTTAAACTTTATACGGGCTCGATTTCCGCGCAGTTGAAGCCTTTTGAAATTCATACATATCAGACTTAGTTCAATCCAGAAGAATCTGCGTGGGGTGAAGCTGCCATGGATTTCCGCGCAGTTAAACTTTATACGGGCTCGATTTCCGCGCAGTTGAAGCCCTTTGAAATTCATACATATCAGACTTAGTTCAATCCAGAAGAATATGTGTGGGGTGAAGCTGCCATGGATTTCCGCGCAGTTAAACTTTATACGGGCTCGATTTCCGCGCAGTTGAAGCCTTTTGAAATTCATACATATCAGACTTAGTTCAATCCAGAAGAATCTGCGTGGGGTGAAGCTGCCATGGATTTCCGCGCAGTTAAACTTTATACGGGCTCGATTTACGCGCAGTTGAAATTTATACCAAGTTCACGTTCGGACAGATGAAATTCATACACGCAAGCCTTTAGAAATTCATACATATCAGAATTAGTTCAATGCAGAAGAATCTGTGTGGGGTGAAGCTGCCATGGATTTCCGCGCAGTTGAAGTTTACGCCAAATTTGTTTACGGGCTCGATTTCCGCGCAGTTAAATTTATACTCAATTTACGTTCGGACAGATACAATTCATACACATCAGACTTAGTTCGAGCGTTTCGAATCTGAGTGGAGTACGAATAAGGTAGGATAATGTGCTCTAATATTAACGATTCCATTCCAGCGAAGCGAATCTCCGGGCAGTGAAACATAATCTCCGCGCATTTGAATTTCGTTCTCTCTCGTTTCAAGCGACATATACATATAGTCTACATTTTGCGGATTTTGTTGTCTGTTTCATTAATATCAATATTCTGCTCGTCAGCAAATAAAGAAAACTCCATCAAATAATCCACGCGCAGTTGAAATTAAGCTCCGCGCAGTTACGCGCAGTTCCGCGCAGTTTTTAGTACGACCCATCTGGAATGCGAGTTTTTCTTTCGTGAAAATTTACTTTTTATGAAAGCGCAGGTTTGTCTTCGTCGAAAACCGGCAATCTGTACCAGCGCGAAGCTATACTGTACACGCGCGAATTTAGTACCCTCGAATAAAGAGACCCGGTGGAAGCGCTGCAAAGGATACACACCTTTTGTGACGTAAGCATTCATTTGTGTCCAAAGAAAAGATTCAAGATTTCGTCGGGAACCATGACGATCCCTATTCATGCTATTGGAAATACTATGAGTCGTGGGTTCCCCATATGACAATTATTTGGCGGGAGATTTCACGTTGCGCTCCTAGACCTCCGTCTGATCGACGGAGGTAAAAAGCGCCCGTCACCCATTTACGAACAAAAGTCACCCCACATTATTTCGCAGACCAGATATGAGCTTGCTGTTTTTTCAGCAAAAAATCCCCCCCTACTACTTAGTAGGGGGGGATATTAGAAACACCGGTGTCCGTAATTCCGTAAGATTTTCTTGTCCGGACAATAACTCGTGAACGATTTAACCGATCAACTTCAAACTTGGGGTGTGCCTTGACATTGGCGAGAGGACGGTTGGGATTGTTTTTCAGCAATGTGCATAATCCAATATGGCCGCCGTCAGCCATTTTGGATTATAGGCAGTTGGATCTTAGATTTTCTTGTCCGGACAATAACTCGTGAACGATTTAACCGATCAACTTCAAACTTGGGGTGTGCCTTGACATTGATGAGAGGACGGTTGGGATTGTTTTTCAGCAATGTGCGTAATCTAATATGGCCGCCGTCAGCCATATTGCATTATAAGCAGTTGGATCACAGATTTTCTTGTGCGGACAATAACTCGTGAATGATTTAACCGATCAACTTCAAACTGGGGGTGTGCCTTGACATTGGTCAGAGGACGGTTGGGATTGTTTTTCAGCAATGTGCGTAATCTAATATGGCCGCCGTCAGCCATATTGCATTATAAGCAGTTGGATCTTGTCCGGACAATAACTCAAGAATGATTCAACTGATCTACTTCATATGTGGGGAGTGCCTTAACATTGTTGAGAGGAGGATTAGGATTGTTTTTCAAGGACGTGCTTAATCCAATATGGCCACCATCAGCCATACTGGATTTCATTGGATTTTAAGCAGTTTGATCTTGTCCGGACAATAACTGGAGTACGATTCAACTGATCTACTTCAAACTTGGGGAGTGCCTTGACATCGGTGAGAGGACGGTTGGGATTGTTTTTCACCAATGTGCATAATCCAATGTGGGGAGTGCCTTAACATTGTTGAGAGGAGGATTAGGATTGTTTTTCAAGGACGTGCTTAATCCAATATGGCCACCATCAGCCATACTGGATTTCATTGGATTTTAAGCAGTTTGATCTTGTCCGGACAATAACTGGAGTACGATTCAACTGATCTACTTCAAACTTGGGGATTGCCTTGACATCGGTGAGAGGACGGTTGGGATTGTTTTTCAGCAATGTGCATAATCCAATATGGCCGCCGTCAGCCATATTGGATTATAAGCAGTTGGATCTTAGATTTTCTTGCCCGGACAATAACTCTTGAACGATTTAACCGATCAACTTTAAA
>JAVTVY010050108.1:0-223435 GCA_036873755.1 Hanleya hanleyi | reverse complement strand
TCGACGATCGCCCCTGTTCCAAGGCATCCCATGATGTAAATTTCTCGTAGTAATAGCGATGTGTTTATTCCCAAATCTGAGAGACATTAAAACAGCGTATAATGTCAGAAAAAGAAAAGTTAGGCTGAAAATTATCTTATTTGAGGAAAAACCTCTCCCATGTTAAAGACATTGGGGGACGTGCTTTACTTACTAACGTGACGATAGCAAAATCACGATGTTTTGCCGACATCTTAAGGCTCATTGAAAATTACCAACTGCTTAATACTGTTAGAACAAATCTTTGATTTATTTGCTCGACGACTTCCGTCAAAGGCGTAATATAACTGGTATAACCAGACATCCGTTGTTATCTGGTTAGCCAGTTGTGAACGGTGGTATCGATATCGAGATGCAATGTAGCAAGAGGCGCGTTCTGAAACTATAGGTGCATCTTAATAACTAAGATAAAAGTAATTGAATTTCATCAAGATGGACATCGTGGGTTACGATGTATACTGACTTAGTCCATGATATATTTTCGATAAATTCCGATACAGCGAGAGGATATTGTTATATTTACGTTATTCAACCGAAAACAAAAGTCATCTAGTACATAGACAATGTAGGCGAAGAGCCCCATAGCCATCTCTGGCTTCAGACAATCTAAGCGACTACATTAATATTGTGGTATTCCGTCGATGTTGACAAATACTTCTGTTATTGTGTGGTATTTGAAACATCAAACATTCGGGCATATCCAGTACATTTCATCTCGCGGTTGTTTTGAATTAGCATGTCGGTATCCTGGGCGTACGGGTTTTGTTTTCACTGTCCATGTCGATTCCAGCTTGACATCAAAGTACAATGTAGTTAAGCCAACGACGAAATTCAAACCGGTCAAACCGCGCAGCGGATGGAGAAATGAGCTAGCTGAGCGCGTTCATCGATTGGTTTGAATCAGAGAAAGCCTCTTGATCTATTTATATCAAAAACTACTGTGGGTAACTAACCAAGCCAGTGTATAGATACTAACAGATCGATCGACACATGCTCGCGAGGATGTAACTAACATCATGGATATGACGCTAAAACCGGACAGGTATACAGTACATGAACCTCAATTACAAACCAACTGTTCAAACCCAATGGGGGTTCTGTTTGATGAGATATTCACCATTTGTTCAGAGTAAATCCAAAAGGAACCCTCAGTCGACATATACTAAGGAAAACATATATTTTATCTTATATTTTAACAGATACCACGGCAACAATTGCACCAACAACTCTTACAACGGCAACGAAAGCCCCTGCAGGATCCAAGTCAACAGGTAAAGGTGCAGTTTAAGCGAAAGCCATCGGAAGATGAAACAGTATACAACATCATTACATAAGGAATATGACGACGTTGGTGTCGGTGCAATGGCATACACAGTGCGACTTCAAGGACTCGCGTCATCGCGTCATCGTTGGATGACGATGAGAAGAAAACTCTGTAGTGGTGTTGGAATTTAATGAACAAGAGAAATGTCTCTGTGCGATCCAGTTGTATTCATAACAAATCCCTAAATTAGAGAATTCCTCCTTAAATAGGAACTTTCGCGAGACCGAGAATAATTATCATGATGGACTTGTGTGGTTCATGGTACAACTCACCTGTCTAGTATCTCCATTCTCAAAACGAAAACATCACCTTGACGCGTCGACGATCGCCCCTGTTCCAAGGCATCCCATGATGTAAATTTCTCGTAGTAATAGCGATGTGTTTATTCCCAAATCTGAGAGACATTAAAACAGGGTATAATGTCAGAAAAAGAAAAGTTAGCCTAAAAATTATCTTATTTGAGGAAAAACCTCTCCCATGTTAAAGACATTGGGGGACGTGCTTTACTTACTAACGTGACGATAGCAAAATCACGATGTTTTGCCGACATCTTAAGGCTCATTGAAAATTACCAACTGCTTAATACTGTTAGAACAAATCTTTGATTTATTTGCTCGACGACTTCCGTCAAAGGCGTAATATAACTGACATAACCAGACATCCGTTGTTATCTGGTTAGCCAGTTGTGAACGGTGGTATCGATATCGAGATGCAATGTAGAAAGAGGCGCGTTCTGAAACTATAGGTGCATCTTAATAACTAAGATAAAAGTAATTGAATTTCATCAAGATGGACATCGTGGGTTACGATGTATACTGACTTAGTCCATGATATATTTTCGATAAATTCCGATACAGCGAGAGGATATTGCTATATTTGCGTTATTCAGCCGAAAACAAAAGTCATCTAGTACATAGATAATGTAGGCGAAGAGCCCCATAGCCATCCCTGGCTCCAGACAATCTAAGCGACTACATTAATATTGTGGTATTCCGTCGATGTTGACGAATACCTCTGTTATTGTGTGGTATTTGAAACATCCGACGGTTTGCTATATCAAACATTCGGGCATATCCAGTACATTTCATCCCGCGGTTGTTTTGAATTAGCATGTCGGTATGTCCCGGGCATACGGGTTTTGTTTTCCCTGTCCATGTCGATTCCAGTCTGACATCAAAGTACAATGTAGTTATTCCAACGACGAAATTCAAACCGGTCAAACGGCGCCGCGGATGGAGAAATGAGCTAGCTGAGCGCGTTCATCGATTGGTTTGAATCAGAAGAAGCCTCTTGATGTATATTTATATCAAGAACACAGGAAGAAAGCAATCCGAGATTGCTCAATTGTATGCCCCCCTCCCCTTCCGCTTTAATCAGACACAGCCCCGCCATTGTTCTGCTCTGTATTGGTCGGTAGAGGCCTAATTTGGATAATTATAAAAATTCTGTTTAACTCCCTTGTTTTACCATGCCTCGCATAATACATATTCCAAGTATCGACTGACAAGTGATAATACAATGTTTTGATCCAAGATGGTTGCCGGAGCTTTCGCCAAATCCGAAAATGTGACCTGGTTATGAGACCTACATTCCTTTGGGGTATATTGTGGTGAAATTATGAAGCGATCAGTGAACTTTGAATTTTGCAACCAATTCACTCTTTTTAGGGCAATTTCATACTTCAGGACCTATGTGGTTTGCTTTGGAATGTAGAATTACATATATATAGGCTAGCCATTTTCTCAGTCCAAATCGGTTATGGACTGAGATCCAGCCTGCACAAATAAATATATCCCATTCACTCAGGTTTGATAAACTAAGGGCCATAACTCTTGAAAATATAACCGAAAGCAGAGAAACTTCACGCTGCACAATTATGGGGCATCGACCACATATCATGCAAATTTCACACTTGTCCATACAATATCAACCAAGATCCAGTCCGGACAAATCCCAATTCACAAAAATTTGAAGAAAAAAGGGCCATAACTCTTGAAAATATACGTGGAACACGGAGAAACTTCAAGCTGCACAACTACGGGGCACTGGCCACATATCCTGCAAATTTCATAAATGTCCATACAATATTAACCGAGATCCAGCCCGGACAAATCCCAATTCAAGGAGATTTCAGGAACAAAGGGCCATAACTCTTGAAAATATAAGCGAAACGCGGAGAAACTTGACGCTGCACAACTGCGGGGCACTGACCACATATCCTGCAAATTTCATAATTGTCCATACAATATTAACCAAGGTCCAGTCCGGACAAGTCCCATTCACAGAGATTTCAGAAAAAGGGCCATAAATCTAGAAAATGATACCGGAACTCGGAAAAAACTTTACGCTGCACAACTCCGAGGCACTGGCCACATTCCATGCAAGTTTCAATTCTGTCCATCAAATATTAACCGAGATATTGCTCGGAAAAGAAATCCAGACGCCTCGACGGACGGACGGACGCCCCGACGGACAGACGAACAAAGCGATCGCTATATGCCCCCTCCCTCTAGTTAGAGGGGGGGGGCATAACTAATGTGGGTAACTAACCAAGTCAGTATATAGACCCTAACAGATCGATCGACACATGCTCGCGACGATGAAACTAACGTCATGGGTATGACGGTAATACCTGGCAAGTATACAGTACATGAACCTCAATTACAAATCAACTGATCAAACTCAATGAAGGTTCTTTTTGATGAGATATTCACCATTTGTTCTGGGTAAATCCAACATGATGCCTCAGTCGACATATACTAAGGAAAACTGATATATTTTATCTTATATTGTAACAGCTACCACAACAATTGCATCAACAATTAAGACAACGGACGCTACGTCAACAGGTAATGGTACAGTACCCACGCCATCAGTTCATGTTACAGTTACAATGAAAACCCTCAAAGAATCCACGTCAGCAGTTAATGATTCCGTAATAACGACAGGAAAACTCACAACAACTCCTGCTGGGGTAGGCAATCACTTTTTCTTCGACTATCGATAACTGATATATGAAATTATGCAGTTAAAAAATCATCTTGGTTACTTGCACCTAATGCATTAATGAAAGCTGGCTTAGTTGCAAGCGGAAGTTACAAGAGTGTCCTACATTTCTTGTTTCATATTACTATGCATTACATGCAACTGCGTTTATTAATATTCTGATTCATGATATTTGCCGTTATTCATGTTAATTGGGATTGTGAATACGCCGCGCGTTGGTGTTTGAGTGGGCTTGGTCTAAATTGTTGTTGTTTTGGGCCACAGCTGACCATTGTATCTAATTTTGTCGAATTGGTTTTCGAAGAGAGGTCCAGTACCTCAAAAAATCATTTGATAATACTCGGAATTGATACGGTTTTTCAGTGTTTTTCAACAGATACTAACACGGCAATATCAATTCTGGTCTGTGATGGATCTTACGGGATTGGGAAATGATTACGGCAGCTGATCATCAAGAATTTTATCATAGCATTCTTCCTTTTGGTTTCAGGGTCATAAAACAGAGTCCCTCGCTCTCCTGACCTCCTTGGCTGTCTTCCTGGTTCTATTGCTGATTTTGTGAAACAAACAGATGCTGACCACAGACAATCCATCATGAATTGATCTCAAATCTCCCAATCTTCTGGAAAGTCTAGAAACATTTTAGTTGTCGCAGTCATCTTCAGGGATAAGTTATAACTTAATTATATTCCGAAAATAATCGGAATATAAGTAGATTATCATTTATCCCTGAGGAAGACTGCAAATATTACTCGAAACATTGTATCCAGGAGGAAATATTTATGTAAAATTCATTTGTTATCGTGGCAATAAGCCACGTACTTATGAAATGGATTGGATTAGCGAGCTCTTCCAGCCTGTACTCGGTAGCTCAGTCGGCAGAGCAGTGGGACGGTATTCTCTAAGTCCACTTTTCTGGCCGGGTGTTTCACAATGTAGTAATTTAATTAAATTTTAGTTGTCGAGTACGTTGGCATGTTTCCCGATGCAAATATGACTTTTATATAAATCTCCTGCCTTGACGGTTTACGAGATAAACTGGGTCACATGTAAAATTAGCTTTTGCATTCAACTTTTTATATATTTTTTACTCTGAGTTGAACATGCCTCAGATAGCCCAGACTAGGCTATTTTAGGCCTGCCCAAGCCTGAGAGGGGCCAGTTTGTCCCCATTTTCAAAATATTTTCTTTAATCCCGGAGCCAGGGATTTGAAACTTCGCACAATATATAAAATATACGCGCTGGTCGTTTTGATGACATCACAGTGACGTCATATTCTTACATTTGGGTCAATTTTACGGTCAGATTTTCTGCATTTTTTATTTGTGCTATTTTCTCTGGAAAAGCTATAGTATAAATTATGAAATAATTATATGATGTGAAAAATCACTTTTCCTGTACCGCAAAATGCCGCAATTTTGAATTTGACCAAGATCCTTTGCATATATGGATATGCAAGTAGGTGACCCCAATATGAAAGGCTATAAAATAACGGATTCTTACCTTATACGTGTCTGTGGTTTTAAAAATAGTGTAGAAAATATACGATCCTCTTATGCCTCCCATGGTTTGCTATATGATTAAGTCTGTCCTATGTAATATATATTTTTGTATACAGAGAGAGAGAGACAGAGATTGATGAAGTGAATCGTTTAAAGGCAGAGTTTCGTGTAGTGAACCCGAGATATTTTGGAAATATTTGAACTATTCCGTCCGTTTGTTAGATTAGTATAACGGCTAATTTGTCCGCATTGATAAAAAACGCAATGAGACTTCACTCGGTCATTGATTTGTGGAAGTTATTTTGAATGCGTGAAATAAAATAGTTTGGGTATCAGATTGGTGAATTAAAAAATATGTTCAGCTTTGAAATAAAGAGGAAACGTTTACTGTATAAAGAGTTACATTCTACATACTTCCAGTTTTATTTTTTTGAAAGAAATAAGTTGTTATACTCTGTGTGACTTTGACATATTTCCACGCTCCTCAGCAATACCCATAAGAGTACCACTGATGACTCTCATTTTACTTCTACTGTTTTCGGCGAGAAGATCACCATGACAGTCATCTCAGATGTGCCAGATGTGCCAATCTTCCAAAAACTTCTGAGTTAGATAATCCCTAGAACGTTTTGATGAAGAGCGTTAACCACGCACCACGTCTGGGCATGGTGTTTTATTTCAACCTTTTCTCCTTATATTCAACGGGTGTCATTTCTGAGTTGTATCACCATCTGTTTGAACGATAGGTCTATTTTTAAACTGGCTTTGCTCGCACGGGATTAAGGTAGCCCTGGTGTAAGCTATTATATTCCGAAATAGAGGAAAGTCATCTTCACCAACACCACTGGAATTCTTTAAGCTGGAAGCGAGTCACCTCCTACCAACCATCCTAGAAAAATGAGGTTATGTGAAACTGTTATAGACACACGTGAATCAAGGACATACAAGCGTCTAGTCCGTCAAAGAAAAAAACAATCATAGTATACTGAACATAGGCTAGTTTTCTGCAAGCGACAAGCGGCCAGCAATTTTCAATGATACCGACAAGACATCTTGATGTTCTAATAATATCAGTATTCTTAACCCATATGATTTTCGTTGTGAAATCGTTATCTAGAGAATGATGTATCTCAGTAACGCTTTCATTGTGGCTGCTCATATGAACATCATGGGAATATAGAGGTACGTGACTAAATATGACCCCTAGCCCCGGGTTAAGCGAAATTAAACACAAGTTACGAAATGTCATGCCGTAGATCTTGTATGTTACGTTCGATATTTGTCGCCAAATTTGAAAAAAAGTTTGGGTGGAGGCGCTTGGTCCTATTGCCCTGTTTTATAAGTTTCTGCAATAATGTTTCGTGACGTTGAATAAAACTGTGACATTCAACACAGGATCTAACAAATGCTACTAAACGAGATATGTACACGTCATATACAGGACCCACTGGAATATTACTATCCAGAAAGGGATAGCTGACAATGTCGAAATTGTAATCATCTCTCTTGTCGTAAAAGCATGTTCGTTGATATTCATATTTAAGAACAAAAATACAAATGTCTAGTCCGTCATTCAGTATTCAGCTGTTGTCCATTAAAGCATTTCCGCGTCCATTATCAAAATACCTTATTCATATAACAGCAATAGCACCATCTTCAGATCATCCGTGTTGCTGATCAGTGTTTTTAATCCATATGGTTTTCGTATAACTCGTTATCTAGAGTAGGATGTATCTCAGTCACGCTTTGATTGTGACTGTTCATATAGATCTTGAAATACATGGGTTCATACGGCCCCTAGTTGAGCAAATTAGACACGTAACGCTATAGATTTTGCTATCAGCATGCGATATGTATCACCCTTATTTGAGAAACATTGAGTGGAGGCGCTTGAAGGTATAACATTTCTTTTTATAATTTTCTGCAATCATGTTTTGTGACGTTGAATAGAATCATCACTTTTAACACAGGATCTAGCAAATGCTTCTAGGCGAGTTATGTATACGCTATATGCAGGTTTCACCGGAATATTACTCTCCAGAAAGGGATAGTTAACGATGTCGAAATTGCAATCACCTCTTTTGTCGTAAAGTCGACAAGAGAGAAGGCCCACTTCATTTTTATAGAGATATAGGTCTAAATATGATGTGCCATTAGGGTCATCTGTAGTTTCCTTCAAATACAGTGAAGGTGGATATATATCTTTCACTGCTTCATTTATATAGAGATTATCCACAGCGAGAAATTGTCCATATAGCGTTTTGCGAAAGAGACGGAAGGGGCTTTAAAATGATCGGTTCTTCAAGATCATCATGGTGCTCATATGAACAGTCATGGTGCTCATATGAACAGTCACAATCAAAGCATGACTGAGATACATCATTCTCTAGATAACGACTATTAAGAATACTGATCAGCGATACGGATTTGATATGTTTGGAACATCATGATGTCTTGTCGGCATCATTGAAAACTGTTGACCGCTTCTCTCTTGCAGGAAACTAGTCTATGTTTATGTATACTATGATTGTCTTTTTGAATTTGGTGCTAAAACTGTTATATGGATATGGAATAGGTCTTTGGATTATGGACGCGGACATTCTTTAATGGACGACGGCTGAATTATGAATGACGGACTAGACGCTTGTATTTGAAAGCATCTGCATATAGTCGTATTCTAAGGAGAACAGATATAGGTCTGCCAAAAGGGATGCACAATTAGTATCTTAGGAATACGTGTATGCTGTGTTGCCAAATTGTACATTGATGTTTTTAATGAGAAATGTAGGCAACTCTATGAAAGAAAAAATCCCAAGAATGATATCCCTTGTATGTAGTAGAGCTGAAAAATGCTTTATGACTTCTGACATTAATATATCGGCGATCAGTAAAAAAACCTACTCAGATGTATAGGGCTTGCTCGAGCACTATGGACTCCCTTCTCACGAGAACTAGATGTAGGGTCAGTCGTGAATAGCTGTTTCGACTTTTTTCGACTTTTTTTATACAGGCAAGGAATTGTCTCAGAATACGAATTGGAGGCTGGTCTTGATCAAAAGCTATCCAATATTCACACTGAAAGAGAAAAAATGGGCATCATCATCATCATGGTGGAGTCACACGAGGTTGTAATATTATAGGTATCTGCTCTTGTTGACAACTATAGGTTTACGCTTAATGAATCTCTAATCATCTTCTCGATATGTAGAGCTGTCCTTCGTCCATGGTAAGGGATATAAATACACGTAGCATGGCCACTGGCATTTTCAAACACCCGTGATGCTCAGCATTATCCATGGATGACAGTAATGAAAAAGGTGTACAGTTATCTACCATTCTTTAGAACGTGCGTGATACTGGAATAGAATAGTCGACGAGAACGCAAATTATTCTGTGACACCCACCTGTCCACCATTTTGAATTTACCCATGGTTCTCTGATAGGGGTTGGGGTTTGTAAAAAGGCACAAAATATCCCAATATGATAGGCTCGTTCAGGAGCACTACGATAAAGATCATTAAGAGGTGGTCGTGGTTGAACTGAAAAAAAAGAACTAGCAGTAATTATGTAATTATAATTGGAATAATTAAAGATAGGCGTAGTATGTGTACATTGATACAAATGTTAGCAATACTCAGGTGCGATGGCAGAACCAGTACTGCCCCATATAGTAAAGATAGAAGAACTGTAACACGTACTACCCACTGGGGCGGCAATATTGGGATATCTGGTTTTTCCCATTATTACAACTATCCAAGGTTCCCCGTCCCGTGGCGCCATCTACTCTAGGACACATCTGCAACCTGAATGGGATAATTTTTGTCGCATAGTTGTCGTTGTAGTCAGTGAATATTAAATACTCATACAAACAATTTTATTATTTTTCATATTGTCGTATACCACGCTTATAGTGGATATTATTAAAATACGTTCTGTATATGAACAAGTGACCCAAACCATGCACTTTGTGGTAAAGAAGGGTGTTACAACAAAATGTATTAGAGCCGAATAATACATTTTCTCTATGAAGTAACTCACAGATTATCTTCGGGAGTTCACTATCTCACTAAAAGAAAGACTTGGGTTTATACGTCCGTTTAATTCAAGTTCGCGACCTGTGTGAATGCGCATATTCCAAGTGTAACAAGTACCGTGCTGTGTGTATTTTATTGCGGGGTGATGAGATACAAAAGAGTCATTAGAATATAACATAAGAAACTCTGGATTATAATGGAGCAGGTGTTATGTCTAGTCACACGCTTTGTATTCCAAATTCAGACAGATATATGCTAGTGGGCAGGTAATGCAATGCAAAGAGCCTCAATACCTACACGGTGTATATCTGAGAAAGTATTTGTATGATTGCGAAACATTTCCGAGGAAAACTAAAGCAATGAGTTCCTGTGCATGGTTGATGGCATTCTTCTGTCTTTCCATGATGTTCAGTGGCTGTAAGTATACCAATATAAAGGAATTTAACATTTAAACTGTTTCACTATAAGCCATTTTCTGGGCGACCGATGAGTCTTATATCATAATTAGCGAAGTAAGCTAGTTATAAGCGAAAACAGGAAACAGTTATTAAACGTCAATGCCTTATGTGAACGCCATGGAACCTCATAAGCAACATGGTCGACTTTTGCCTAAGACCTTTGCAAATAATGCAACAAAGTTGCGTCTATTACATCTACAAATAATTCAACGAAATAGGGAGATAAAGTGATATTTGGAAAAGTATTAACTGCCATTAGTGCATTTGTTCGTAACAATATCCCTATCTTATAGGTGTTGCTTTTACAACTACGCCTATAAGTTCCTTGGCAGCCAACGAGACGTCCAATAATGTTACCGATGTCACGGATCGGTCCACAGAGGGCGCTGCTTCGACAGCTGGACCACGAACAGAGACAAGCAGGATGACCACCCCGTTATCGACAACCATGACCAAAGATAAACAGAAGGCAAGTGACGACATAAATGTACACAGGTCAAGAGAAAGCTCTTTTCTATTTGCTACGGCTCTCATGGAAACAATACTTCTGTAAAGTTTTGCTATCCAGATACATTCATGTTTGCATTCATTGTTACCTTATATTATCATGTACGTATTCAGCGATATTTCCTTCATCAGCATGTATGCCTTTGTTAGATAGCGGTCGATAGAGTATCTAGGCTTCACACACCTATCATATAGTCGTATGGAGCACTTAAGTTTCCAACATCCATCACAGGCTATCAAGATTCTAAAATATTGTTTTCGCATATCATTAAATTCGCCATCAACTTTGTAAGTTTCAAACCGAATAGTTACATTTTAAGGCTTAGAAAGGAGAAAAATTATAAATAGAATAATTACCACGATAGGGAATAAGGATGGCAATATAATTGCAAAAATACAAAACAGGAAAATATATTAGAAGAAACAAAACATTTTATAGAAAATTATACACTAACTAGGAAACCAGTCCAGTAGATTTGGAAGACCGCCAACGCGGTTCACAAACACACAAAACTCGATCATGATCAGTTATCAGACGCGGAAGGGATCTTCACCCTAAAGAGTAACTGGACGCATTGAAACATTTAATGACGAAAAAAGTCCCGGATCCGACGGATACTCTTCCGAATTTTATAATGTTTTAATTCTTATTATTGATCAACTCATTTATAAACATAAACAATAATAATATAATAGACAACATGGATAGAAAAAATACAGAAAAACTTAAAATCCACATCCTTGCCTTCAAGATCTTCTGCATAACTACACATGAATTTGAAAACAATATGTTCTTTTTTATTGCGCCCGTCTAAACCAGTTTTATCTGAGCTGAATGCGTTTGTATTTGACTATTAGGATACGTAATAGTTTTTCAGTGTATGCCATTTTTTTTTTAAATTTCGGTCGGAAAAGTAGTGTTTGCTACGAATTTCTCTGTTCTACATTGTTCTTGGAATTTCTGAATGAGGACATTGATGAGTTGAGTTTTTGAATTTATTAGACATGTAATTATATCTTTTGGTCATCAGCATTAGGTTGTTCAACAAGATTTGCTGCTTATCCCAACCACATTCTCAACAGAGAGCCATGCCTTCGTGATAGTGAGATCACGACTCTCACAAAAATGGGAGCCATGTCACTATTTTGACAGCGACGCTCCTTCTTACATCATCGCTCCAAGGAACTTTTTCCGCCTTTATTAACAACATCCAATTCAAAATCCGAAACACTAGCACGGTGTAGTTACGTTACCAATGTAAGCAATTTGATCGTCTTTTCGTCGCGCTATGACTGAACTAATGTTGAAAGTGACGTTAAATTCTATTGACTTACTCACTCGTCTTATATACTCAGGACGATAAAGCGTGGTCTTATCAATGAGAATTGAAATGAATTAACAGTGACTGTGTTAATTTTTGAAGGGATTAGCGAACAAATGTTTGGAATCAGTTGATGAACCTTGATGAAATATAACAACAATAGAGGAAGTTAGCCAAAAATCTATTTACTCTTAGCTCTTATTGATTAATAACGACAGGTGTTCGTGTTCATATTGCTTCGCTTCAGTTAATTGTGAAGGAATAGTTCACCATTTTGTCACGTTATATTACACACAGTTATCAACCAGTAGCTATCATGTAGGTCGGGTAATTTAGAATTATTACCGAGATACTAACCTGTGCAGCTTAGCACAGTCATTTGATGGAAACAGTTAATGTTGACTGGCTAAAGAGTATACGCAGGAAGTATACGCGCCTACTCACCCCCAATTTTGGGGCGATGGCTTTCACATCTCATAGAGTCTCTTCTCGTAGTAGGGAGTCGCGCGAGAGTCGAATGATCCCAGCCAGATATTATTTTATGATTTGTATTATAACGCCTTATTTTTACTGTATCATTTAGCCATTTCTGCACATCAGACCTCAGGTTTTTAACCATTGGGCAAAAATCATCAAATGTTCTATACTTTCTGTTCCATTTTTGCAATAGGAACATAGAGTATCATTTGTTTTTCTATTTCATGCAAGAAAGAATTTGTACAGAGAATTCTGTGAGAATTTTATATTGAAAATCACAGGGTTTAGTTTCCTGAAAACTTTCAAAGTTATTTGCCCCACTCCATATCTGAACACGGCTTCAAGATTTCATTTCATGCTTTTATGTATTTGGACTGCATTGTTCTATCCGTGTTTTCTAGTATATCATAAAACATTCTACCATCTCTTTTCTTTCTTATTAATATCTTCTTCTCAATACCTAAAACAAGTAAATGCATGTCAGTAACTGGGGATCTTATATCCTTCAGGATCGATTTCAATAAATGTGTATAGTTTAAAAATGTTCCCTTGATACCATATTTTCTTTTTAATTCAACAAATTGTAAAAAATCCTTTGTAAATCAACAATATCACGTACATATTTAATACCATTTCTAAACCAGTTGTTAGTAATAATTGACTGTTTTAATCTGCTGTTGAGCAACACGTTATCTGAAATATTTGCTGTAGATTTTGGAGTAAGTTTTGCACGCAGTTGTTTCCAGATATGTGTCTTTCCAATGTGTCTTATGATTTGATATATTATCCAACAGTCGGTGTTTCGGACAACTCGCTGTTCATTATATTTTGCCATTTTTATTCTAGAAAAGAAGACGTTTTATCCATGTGATTTCTAAAATATGCATATAATTTGTTAATCATCCTCATTCCGCCATGTTTGTAATGAAGTGTTAAAATATTACTTTTTATTCTATCATTTCCTGCATTCCATATAAACTTGAATAAAATCGAATTAAGCTCTTTAACAAATTTGTTGGGCGGGTTTTGTAAGGCAACAAAAGAGGGGCGATTTAATTGTGATCTTCCCTAAAACAGATAAGTTGCGCCTCTTCCATCTGCTGAGTTCTTTTTAAGGTCTTCTAACTTGGCCAGGTAATTGATTTTCATATTTGACAAAAATTTGTAGATGATAATTCCGGAGTATATTGAAATTCGTAATCCAGTCAAATTTTTCGTCTTGACATAGCTTTAATTCCGTTTCTATCAAAGAACCCATCCAAATTGCTTTAGTTTTATCAATGTAAATTTTTGATCCAGTTATCTTATAAAACAGCTGCAGGACGTTTAATGACCGTTTAAGTGAAGAGGCAGAACTGTCAAGAGTTAGCTGATTGTCGTCTGCATATTGAGTTATTTTATATTCTAAGTGACCATTCTGGATAACACAAATACGAATATTACGATAAAATGTCTGGATCCAGTGCCTAATGGACAAATTTATAATATTTTAGAACTTCGTCAACAAATATCCAGGAGACCGAATCGAAAGCATTTTCGAAATCTATAATTAACAGTAAGCCTGGGATATCTCTATATTTAGTAAAGAGCATAAGATTATAAACTAAGCTTACATGCTCTCCAATATTTCTACCTGGCACAAAACCCCTCTAGTCCTCGTAAAAAAGTTTATTCAAAACTATTTTCAGTCGATTTGCATTACAAAAGATGATAGGTTATATGTTACATTCAATTTAGAATGTCTCGGATTTGGCAGGTTTAATTTGACAGGTTATTACACCTTGTCTTGTGTTATCATTAATTCCCCCTTCAGGTAAGCTAATTTATTGACCGTAGAACAAATTGGTCCAATATTTTCCATTTTTTTTTGAAAATTTAGACTGGAGAACCATCGATGCCTGGGCTTTTGTCATTTTTGGTATTTTTCCAAGCTTCGCTAAGCTCTTTATATGTGATTACACCCTCTGAAGCAATTGACTCTCTTGTGCTAAGTGTCGGTTCTAATGTTTCCAGACTATTCTTTACTTCGGTTGCATCTATCTGATCTATGTTACTGTAAAGTTTTTCATAATATAATTTTTGTTCACTTAGGATTTTCTGGTTGTCAAATACTTCCTCCCCATTGCTGTGGAGCTGACGTTTCGTTGCTTTTTGAAAATATCTCCAACGAAAACGTCATTGTTAAGAAATTTTTATCCATAGAATAGAATGGTGTTATATACGACTTCTAAATGCCTATCAAAGAAAAAAAATCTTCCCCATTATCCAATGTTATTTTCATTATAACTTTATTTGTGTATTTTTCCTCAACCCAGAAAGTATTTTTTCACCCATACCAGCCCCTATGCCTTTGCCTTTGTTCTAGCTATAATTCCCTTCATATTTTCATTCCGAATATTTTGCATGATTTTCCTTCGCCAAATTCATTCCATCTTTCAATATTTAAATTGAAAAGAAATATCGTTCTATCTCCCTTTCTAACGAATCAATCTATTTTTCAAGATCATGTTTTTCTTTGAATTTTTCTTTCTTCCTACGTGAGGCAGAGTTGATAGTCTCTTATTTTTATTAAAAGAGTTTCTAAGAAAAGTGAGTCGTCAATACTGAATTGGAAAATTGAGCGGTCAATATTTGATAAACTTTCGCGATTATACACTGGTACGGCATATTCATCAATGGCGTTCGTAATCTCCGTCTTAATCAGGTTCAAGTAATCTATATCTTTTATTAAGGAGCAACTAAATTTCCATTATGATTTCCCCCTTTCGTAATTTGTAAATTTTGGTCTTTGATATATGTTGGCATTGTGGCAAGTTGATGCTGGGCCGACATCGGGCCTTACAGACTAGTCTTTTGTGTTAAATTCCATCAGTTTCATCTGACGACGATACAGCTCACCAATCCCCAGTGTACGAGTTGTCACAGAGACACAGCTCACCAATCACCAAAATACGAGTTCTCAAAGCATTTCCATCATAGCTCTCTAGATTTGTATCTAATACCGCTTATGCCGGTGCTATGGGCCGTGTGGTCATGTCTTCCAAGTTGCCACATGAACAGGTACAAAAAAGCGTACCTGAGATACAACACATATCCCGAATCGTTAGATTCTTGGTATGTGATATAGAATAGGTTAACCAGAAGACTATACTGTGAAGTCATGCGACTCTGTCAGTATGTCGGCACCTCTTCTCACTTCCCTTATATGTGTTGTAATTTCAAGATGATTATAAAATGATCTGGTTTTATATCCCGGTTTAATGCCCGATTCAGTAGTAATATTAAATATATCAGTAGATGTAATAAAGAAGTCCCAGTTTCAATCACCACAGATAATTGTTGACGGATTTACAACGTCCCTTATGATTGAATTTATTTCATCAAAAAAGCCAAGTTTATCTGTGATGGTGAGTATATATTTACCAAGGTGACTGGTGTGTCGCAAACATTGAGACTCATAATCAAATAGTTACCATCCGGATCGGTTTCTACTTTGTGTACTTTATAACCAAAATTTTTATTGATTAAGATCAAACCCCCGGGCTGAATTATGAATGACGGACCAGACGCTTGTAATTCAGAATCTTTATCCGAGCGAATATCCTGTAAACATATTATTGAATGTTTCTTTTTTAGAAATATGGAAAACCTCACGCCTTTTATTCAGGCTAGCTAATCCCTGACAGTTCATTGAAGCAATATTAACAGTTCCTGCCATGTTTGGGTAGGCTAATGGAAGAAGGGTTCCACCAGCGTCCAGAGTATTTCTTCTTTATGTTTTGCGATTTATTCTAATCGAATGAAACACATTTAATGTATGTGTTTGTATGATGGTCTGTTACAACCATTTCATGTTCCATTTCTCGCGATTGTTACAGATAACTTTAAAGCCCTTTTCATTATGCCGCTTCAGTAGGGAAGTAGACATCGATAGGAAGGTATTTTAATGTTCAATATGGATTATAATTGCCTGTTTAGTGATTAAACAACAGTGTATATATATATAACATAATTGGGCCTAGCTTATGCAAAGGGACCAAAATATATTTGTTTAACATTTTACGCAACTACTAAAGGAAGCGTATGTTGTGCAAAAAAAAATAATCTTCCACAACTTGCTCATAGGTAAATAAAGCAAGTATATACTTGAAAGCATCCCATAACGTTATCGGTGAATTAACAACGTTGGTTCGTCTCCGGCATGCATATTTGTTTTACATGATGTCTAGTGTCTAGATAAGTTATAACATTTAGAAATCTCCAAAAGAATAATGAGGAATGGCACCCAAGGGTCATTCATCAAAGGTTAACGACGTTTTGGTAGGTTGAATAAAAGTACTCTAAGGCAAACGTTTACTATTCCTTTAGGCTTGTGAACGACCTAACAACTTTAAAAGGACGTGAAATATGAAATATCAAAGCCGCTTATAGTCTAAATATTACTTTTTTTTAGAATTTCAAGATATACCTGAACTGGTGAAGAAGGCTTCCCCAAAGTTTGACATAAAAGATTGTACCAAACCTCTGATACTTTGCAAATATGAAGTGGGCGAACTCTAGGGCAGACCTTCAGTGAAAAATAATGAAATATATTTTTAACATCATTGCAGCTAAAGACATCATCAGCGACACTAAACTGAGATGGTTATAATATGGAATACTTAATGGAATCCTGACTTTTGCAAACATGGCAGTGTGGCTAACGTCACACGAGGGTAGGCATTAGGACTCCGACGCGAACTCAACTCTTTGAAATTTCCCCCCCGGCCTCCCAGTTAAAATCCTGCCTATATTCCTACGAAGTAGGCTACAGATCGCAAATTGTCCGGTAATGAGTGAGTGAGTCAGTCCATCCGAATCCTTTCGTCGGCAAAATAAGGAGAACCGTTGACATTAGAACCTTGATTTTTGGCATGAACGTGCATTAGGGCATTGTTACCAGCCAGTTCTGATCTGAAATAATTCTGATTAAAATTAGATTTATAATGAACACTTCAGTATATTGTTATAGATGCATACCATCCATGTGGCCTTTAACAGTATCATGTTCCTTTTATGACCATGAAGCCATGGGACCTCCTTATCAGTGGATTTAAAAGTCATTAAGGCTTGTCCTTGGAACAAACACAGAGAGAGGCTCCATCCCAGCCTTGTGGTTTTTAACAGTGATTTATATCCAAGCCCACTGAGATAAGGCCGGTTTCTACTCTGCTGCTTGTCACATCAAATTACAGTGGTCGGTGTCCTGTATAGCAGATACTATAATATAGTATTACATGCCTGTCCACTACCCTGGAACATTTCCTAGCTTAGACATTAAACAGCCCGATAAACTTGCCATCAAATGGGATAAGGCTGGGAGTACAAGAATGTGCGGTGTATTTTCTGTGGACTGTGTAGGCTGTACAGTCTGAATGAAGACAGCCTAGCAGAATTAGTTAAAGCTAGGTGGTTTAACGTTTATCAATGAAGAAAATCAACGATCAACCGCCATAGAATATAATGTGAAACAAGAAAACCGGAATAGTACTTTCTCAGATTGCCGATGCCCAAAATGTGTTGTCTCATATATCTAGATAACAACGTGATGTAGAGACGTAATTTATTCGTCTTTGTACCGGTTATGCTCCGGAGAATGACATAGAATCATTATTATCTTGTGCATAGAAGGCGTTGATCTTGAGTTGAATTACCGTAAACTACATAAATGCTACCTTTCTACTATAGTACTATATATAAAAATTTGTTGTATTGTTGGGAAAATAATGTGATTCAAAAAGTTGTTTTGATCCTGTACGAGGGCACTGAAAACCATTAAAGAGATGTAAATGTATTTTCACACGTAAAGCTTGAAATCTACCGAACCTATATTATTCAATCTGTTTCCTTTAATTAAAAAATTGTAAAATTAAATCGGCGAGTGTTATTTATTTTGGAATGAAGGCGCATTAGGAGACTGTTACCAACAAGTTCTGAGCTGACCTACTTTTGATGAAAATTTCTGGTGATTTTGGATGAAAATCACTGGCGATTCTGACTTGGACGGTGCCCATCTTAATATAGGCAGGATTTCAACTGGGGGTGGGGATTTCCAAGAGTTCAGTTCGCGTTCGAGTCCTAATGCCTACTGTACTTCGTAGGTCCTGTGACGTTAGTCACACTGCCATGTTAAGATGGGCACCGCCCAAGTCAGAATCATTTTCATCAAAATTCACCAGAAATTTTCATCAAAAGAAGGTCAGCTCAGAACTTGCTGGTAACTGTCCCCTAATGCACCTTCATGCCAAAAATCAAGGTTCTAATGTCAACGGTTCTCCTTATTTAGCCGTCGAAAGGATTCGGAAGGACTGACTCACTCACTCATTACCGGACAATTTGCAAACGAGAGCCTACTTCGTAGAAATAAAGTTAACCCAGAGATTAGCAGACCTTCTGCGAACAGGAAAATGAGATATACACTATATGTGTTGCGTTGGCCAGAGCGATCTACATATACATGTTTATGCGTTAACGCTCGCGCGTTCTATTTTAGCGCACACAGAAGAAGATTCATACCAATGCGTCGATATTCGTCTCGAACCCTGCGTTTTTTTTCAAATTGAAGAATCAATCTCTTGGTCGCTTTTCACTAATTTACATGGCAGTGTGACTAACGTCACAGGACCTACGAAGTACAGTAGGCATTAGGACTCGAACGCGAACTGAACTCTTGGAAATCCCCACCCCCAGTTGAAATCCTGCATATATTAAGATGGGCACCGCCCAAGTCAGAATCGCCAGTGATTTTCATCAAAAAATCACCAGAAATTTTCATCAAAAGTAGGTCAGCTCAGAACTTGTTGGTAACAGTCTCCTAATGCGCCTTCATTCAAAAATAAATAACGATCGCCGATTTAATTTTATAATTTTTTAACTAAAGGAAACAGATTGAATAATAAAAAGTTCAGTAGATTTCAAGCTTTACGTGTGAAAATACATTTACATCCCTTTAATGGTTTTCAGTGCCCTTGTCCAGGATCAAAACAACTTTTTGAATCGCATTATTTTCCCAACAATACAACAAATTTTTATATATAGTACTATGGTAGAAAGGTAGCATTTATGTAGTTTACGGTAATTCAACTCCAGACCAACACCTTCTATGCACAAGATAATAATGATTCTATGTCATTCTCCTGAGCATAACCGGTACAAAGACGAATAAATAGCGTCTCTACGTCACGTTGTTATCTAGATATATGAGACAACACATTTTGGGTATCGGCAATCTGATGAATGTATTATTCCGGTTTTCTTGTTTCACATTATATTCTATGGCGGTTGATCGGTGATTTTCTTCATTGATAAACGTTAAACCACCTCAGCTTCGTTGTGTGAATCGAAATTGCTGTGACATACCAACACACTCCGTGGCAGTGATTCTGTATCCCCTAATCAAGGAATCAAAATGGATCAAGATTTGAAATGACAAGAGAAATTTAGACATATTTTGTTTACACATGTAATTTTTTGTTCAAATTATATCCAAGTGTGATATAAAGTCAATATTCAAGAGGTACAAAAAAAACCCCAAAGTATGTCCTCATATTTTCACATCCATGCCAAGAAATACTGCATTGAAAAGGGTCCATTTAGCCTACCCTGTTTTATCGCTCTAATCAGCAAATGGAGGGGTCATATTTCTGGTGTCAAAATTGTATTTCCCTCCAGTCTTAACCCTTGAATCCAAGTCACACACTCTCTGATGCAAAGTAATGATTGTCCTAACTATCCGATTAGCACATTATGAACATGTCTTTGGTCATAGTGTACATATCATAACTCACATCAATGTTTTCTGCTATATTATTTCAATGATATGGTTTAACAATTTAAGTTATGCAAACAGCGCTAATTGTTTGAGGGTATATGCAGTAGGCCTATGCTGTCGGGCAATTGTGGAATTGTCCCAGATGCACGTTAAGATTAACCTCAGTAATAGGGCCATGTGGCATACAGTGGAGTGTGGATCAATGACAGGGTATTTTTAGCCCTACAGGACTCGGTGGTGGAAACTGATACTCATTAAACGCGATAAAACGCTGGAGCAAAACGGACCACAGTTTTCTTGGCATGATGATCAAAGTTACTTTATCTAGTTAAATTCTACCCAAAGAAAATAAATTAAGACCCTTTAAACATGCCGTCATGGCTTTGTTTCACCCTCGGTAAACTTTTATCATTGTTGCTCACACAGACTAATCTGAAGGATGATACCACATCTTTCTTTCTTCTGCTGGGTTATTGCGCCAGGCTGACTTAATTGGTTGATGTAGGATACTTCACCATCAGTGGGTAATTTGACCTGAATTTGAAGCCTGATGTGGTCAATGATGAAATGTTTGGATGTGAAATAGGATACACGTTAAAGGCTACAGTTTACATATATCTATAACAATATACTAAAGTGTTAATTATAAATCTAATTTTAATCAGAATTATTTCAGATCAGAACTTGCTGGTAACAATGCCCTAATGCACGTTCATGCCAAAAATAAAGGTTCTAATGTCAATGGTTCTCCTTATTTTGCCGACGAAAGGATTCGTATGGACTGACTGACTCACCGACTCATTACCGGACAATTTGCGATCTGTAGCCTACTTCGTAGGAATAATGTGATCTAGTAAACTTTATCTCACTTTTTAGCCCACCATCACCAGATGGTGTGCTGTTCAAATCAAAGGTTCCCCTTGGGGTCTAGTTGTGCAAGAAACCTTTTCTGGTCCGATTCGAAAATCCAATATGGCCACCAGGCAGCCATCTTGGATTTCCCCATGAAACCTTGTTACCGCGATTTCTCAGGAACTACTGCATGGATCTTTTCAAATTTGGTACACAGGTTCCCCTTGGGGTCTAGTTGTGCAAGAAACCTTTTCTGGTCCGATTCGAAAATCCAATATGGCCACCAGCCAGCCATCTTGGATTTCCCTCATGAAACCTTGTTATCGCGATTTCTCAGGAACTACTGCATGGATCTTTCTCAAATTTGGTACACAGGTTCCCCTTGGGGTCTAGTTGTGCAAGATACCTTTTCCGGTCCGATTCGAAAATCCAATATGGCCACCAGGCAGCCATCTTGGATTTCCCCAGGAAACCTTGTTATCGCGTTTTCTCAGGAACTACTGCTTGGATCTTTCTCAAATTTGGTAGACAGGTTGCCCTTGTGGTCCAGTTGTGCAACATACCTTTTCTGGTCCGATTCCAAAATCCAATATGTCCATCAGGCGGCCATCTTGGATTTCCCCATGAAACTTTGTTATTACGATTTCTCAGGAACTACTGCATGGATCTTTGTCAAATTTGGTACACAGGTTCCCCTTGTCGCCTAGTTGTGCAAGATGCCTTTTCTGGTCCGATTCGAAAATCCAATATGGCCACCAGGCGCCCATCTTGGATTTCCCAATGAAACTTATCGTGGTTTCTCAAGAAGTACTGCATGGATCTTCCTCAAATTTGGTACGTAGATTCCCCTTGTGGCCCTGTTGAGCAAGATAGCTTTTTTGGTCCGATTCGAAAATCCAATATGGCTGCCAGGTGGCCATCTTGAATTTCCCCTTGAAACATTGTTATCGTGAATTCTCAGGAAATATTTCATGGATCTTTCTGAAATTTGGTACACAGGTCCCACATGCGGCTTAGTTGTGCAAGATACCTTTTTTGGTCCGATTCGAAAATCCAAGTAATACGCTTCAAATTAATACGGTATTCCCAAGTTGTGACGTTGCATCACAAGAGTCGGCGGATCAAACGGTAGGGCATATTCTATATATTGACTATAGAGAATATCCATATCTTCACCTTCCATATCAAGGAGTTCAAATAATTCGGAATTAAAATGTATTTCTTCAAATTTCAAATCAGTTATCGTTAGTCCATGCAGTTGCAAGTGAACTGCCCCACCCTTTCGTCTGCCGGCGAGTCAGATACATGAAGGGACGTCACTCTTGTGACACAATGTCACAACTCGACAACTGTAGACTACTGCATGTTTCGATCCAAGGGAGATAATCAGGATTCAGACACTTTCAAATTCGAAGTTTCAACATTACTGCGCGGACCGGATTCTTTCAGTATTAAGTATTGTACCATCTTACTATTTTCGAGCATTGTATCTTAAAAGAGATATATCAAACTAGTCCAGTAAACAGAACAGAATTAGCATTCGTTCCTAATTATACAATCTTAAGTATGCCAAAGTGTCAAAGAGATTTTTCTTCGCTTCCAGTACCCAATGAGGACACGTGCAAAAAAATAAATAAAATAAAAATGCTACAAAACGAAGACGAAGGATCCTCCATACATGTACATTCACTTTCAGACTAACTTTGCTCATTTCTCTTGTACTATAACAACCGACATAAGCACAGTTTCTAGAAATCTTGAAACTCTTGAAACGTGGAAAGATTATATCTTGGTGTTTTCCAGTGTCCCTTTTTCGATCTTTTTCGCTCAGATTCGAAATTCTGTAAACAAAATTACAACTCAATTGTCTTAGTAACAATGGACAAAAAGATCCTCTTGTCATTAGCTTACAATTATCGGACAATGGTGGGCGCCAAGATCCTTCAGGATCTCTCGTTGTAAGTTGGGATTAGTTTTTTAATTATTCAACTTTTAAGACGAACGACCGAAAATAGTACAGTTTTTTTCAATTTATTTTAGTAAAATAGTGGTAAAAACAAAACCAGGCAAAAATTAAAAAAAAACAATTGGTATACCATCAACGTTGAAACAAGACCAACAGATTTCATGAAATTTCAATTGAAAAATGGACGCTATTGTTTACATTTTTATTTTTTTAAATTAAAATATTTTCTACATAGTAGCAGCGTCGGTTATACAAATCATATAGTTGGAATTCCTACAATCATAAGATATATAGTTTGTTCTGGTTATCTTGTATATTTATTGATACAGACGACAAACTGCCTCTAAGGGGCCAGCTATCCTTAATAGGCTAAGTAGATTTCCAATAAAGCTTCATAATAGGATAATAATATTCCAGTGAGTGAGTGAGTAGGATTCAGCGTCGTTTTCAACAATGTTTCAGTCATATCACGACGGTGCCTACATGTGACAGAACACAATAGTGTTCACAGTTCCTATTATCCTGGGCACTGATCAGCCCAGCCAGTACAGCAACCGGTTAGTAGTAATATTCCATACCTATTTGAGGCTGGTTGTATGCTAATATGTGAACATGCCAACCACTTTATCAGCAAAACAATGATGCAGAATAGAAAACAGAAAGCAAAGCTTGGGTACTCGTAACTACATTATAACGCTATGATCAGATATTAGTATGGATAAGGAAGAGTTCTATCATAGCTAACACAAGTTGTGCACGCCAGTGCCCTGACGTGTGGTCGATGCATTAAGCGCGTGTTATTATAGCGTAGGCTGCAACTGTGCATTGCGATCGTTGACAGATTTGACAAATGGTTGAGTCATAGCTTGTCTTTGTCAGAGTAATCTTCAGATGAATTCGGCGAGGTGCTGTATTGTCTCGTGGCATAGTTTGCTTGGAGTAGGAGCATGCGCGCGTTGACAAATCGCCTGAAGACGAAATTCAGAAGCTGTGCAGTTACACAGTGTATACCGAGTACAGCTACAGTATTGGGCCACGCACTTGTCTATGCGATATAGCTGACTTGGTACTATGTATGATAACAGACTGCTGTCACTTTTTACAGGGACATGTACATGTCAGTGTTTAAAATTCATGCTGTCATCGAGCAGATTCTATATGTCAGCAGATTCCAACACATTACCGCCTGAATGAGACGACATTCCGGAGATACAGACTCTGAATCTAACGTGAGTATAATTACTTTCCTTCACAACTGTTCCCTTCTCTATACATTCCCTGCTAATACTGTTATATGGAATATGGAATTAGGTCTTTGGATTATGGACGCGGATATTCTTTAACGGACGACGGCTGAATTATGAATGACGGACCAGACACTTGTAATTTGATCTGTCTACAACATAACTATATTGAAAGCTTATCAATTAGTGATTTTGTTTGTGTCGCATGCATCTACTAATCTCTCGTTTCTCATGTTAAATAACTTTCAATATCGGTAGATAGGAATTGTTTTGTGGAAATCAATATCTACCAAGAACTCATATAGCCTGCGATTATGTTCTATATCAGTGTTTACCATATGTATTATTATGTAGAAGGGCGTTATGGCACAGTGAGAACCATAATACGTACATCGTCTCCATGCCACTCTGGAGAAGTTTCATTTTGTAACTGTACTGATACGTAACCTGTACATGTATCGATTCATTCCAATCCATTATTGATGATGAACAGTTCTCAGTTTTAATAGCATGTCATGTATTTGAAGTGGTCTTTTTGTGCTTGTTTGATAACACATACTCTCTAAAAAACTTGAGTGAACTGTTCCACTCAAGTTTGAGTGAAATGTACCTGTTCACTCAAACTTGAGTTGCTTTTCACTCAACTTGAGTTAAAACCACTCAAGTTCACTCAACTTGAGTGGGATGAATTTCAACTCATATGCTTTAGTGAATATCACTCAAGTTGAGTGCATTTAACTCAAGTTGAGTGAAAAGTAACTCAAATTGAGTGAAAATCTCACTCAAGTATTGAGTGGGATAAATTCCACTCTTGCTTGAGTGAAAGTGTATGCTCTCGTTATTAAGGTTGTAAGTTATAAGGTACACTGTGTATGACTCTAAATATACGTATTTGTGTGCCACTGTCAGCAATCTTTCTCTCGTACAAACTGGTAAACAGAAGATTTGATCAATTACATGTAACATGATTAACTCTGACCGTATCGAACGAATGTGATACAAATCAGAAGAAAAAACGTACCGTGAGTATGATGATCAATATGTATCACATTATAATAAATGTCTAAACAGAATCGAAAGATATTCTGCAAAGGTGTGATACCTATTTTTATTGTATATATGTATTTCATTGTTTTTGACCGCTGTGAGAAGTCTCTTAATCTCGCTCTCTATGTTAGTTTGAGGCAACACCACTGATTGATAGATAATTTAAGGGCATTAAGAACCAGCTTAACATGTTTTATGAAACAAGCACTTCACGAGAAAATCATTTCCTTCATTCAGTGGTGGTTGAAGTCAAGACTACAAAGTCGGACAAAATTAAGTACCACATACAAAATGGTATGCTTCATTTGCGTTTAGAGTGAAGGTGTATATCATTTCGTTACTATCATCGTTAGTTCAACTGGGAATATTAAGCCTCTCTCCTTTTGCAATATACAAAGGAATGTGTATGCAGTAGTAATTACAAGCGTCTAGTCCGTCATTCATAATCCAGCCGTCGTCCATTAGAGAATATCCGCGTCCATAATCCAAAGACCTATTCCATATTCCATATGACATTATTAGCACCAAATTCAAAAAGACAATCATAGTATACATAAACATAGGCTTGTTTCCTGCAAGAGAGAAGCGGTCAACAGTTTTCAATGATGCCGGCAAGACATCATGATGTTCCAAAAATATCAAATCCGTATCGCTGATCAGTATTCTTAATCCATAATATTCGTTGTAAGAATGATGTATCTCAGTCACGCTTTGATTGTGCCTGTTCATATGAGTACCATGAGGATCTTGAAGTACATGGGTTCATACGGCCCCTAGCCCCGGGTTTTGCTATCAGCATGCGATATGTATCGCCAAATTTGAGAAACTTTGAGTGTAGGCGCTTGGTGGAATAGCCCTGTTTTATAAGTTTCTGCACCAATGTTTTGTGACGTTGATTAAAATCGTCTCATTTAACACAGGATCTAGCAAATGCTAATAAGCGAGCTAAAGCACAACGCAGGTGAATATTTCATAATGTCCGACATTATCGGGTCAATATGATATGTGTAAATATGACCACTGTGTTATTTGTTCCGACTACGTTTTCTCGTTCTGTCCTGTATGGCGATGTAGGAAGTGTGAAAGAAAAATCCACACGATTTTATCAAATATTCCCGTCACATTCCGATCTGCGTTCATTGAACGACGCGTATATTACTATGTGACCTATAGCCAACGGCACCTTGGGAAACTGAACACACGTTCAACTTTATTGAGCGGTCATAAAACGACCATAAATTGGTATTCAATGGTTGTTATTATTTTTTCGACTCAGCGTCTCCTAATCGACTTCTCTCCCTTTCTTTTACTATATCTCCAATACCGATATTAATAAATGACCGAACACGCATATTCACTCTGTTGTTAATTATTAAATGATACAATATTTTCAATAGTCAGTGATACAATGCAGTCCATTTGTCGTTGTGTCATTCCGATAATTGCGTTTTTATTTTATTTACCTTATATGCGAGATGAATTATACCATTAAAATAAACAAAAAACGAAACCTCCGGTTGATGGTTTATAAATTTGTGACGAGAATAACTTAGTGGAATAACTGATTTGGGGAGAGAGAGAGAGAATTTTGTTTGATTGTCGCTACATAGCTGACATATTGCTGAATTACAAGCGTCTAGTCCGTCATTCATAATCCAACCGTCGTCCAGTAGAGAATATCCGCGTCCATAATCCAAAGACCTATTTATAATAGTATTAGCACCAAATTCAAAAAGACAATCATAGTATACAAAAACATGGGCTTGTTTCCTGCAAGAGAGAAGCGGTCAACAGTTTTCAATGATGCCGGCAAGACATCATGATGTTCCAAAAATATCAAATCCGTATCGCGACATTAAACCTTAATTCTCTCTAAGTACTCAAGTCACTAACTTAGTAATCCAAGACATTAGAACATACACAGATTAAAACTTATGTAACAAATCGATTTCTCTCAAATAACCCAAGATGCAATCCTCCCTCACCTGACTAAAAAGATCTTCCAAAGTAGTCGCTCGATAAAAAGCATCTCTTACAATCTTAAAATCTATGCATTCGATAAGAATATGTTTCATCGTGAGATCTTCATGGCATGGAATACACCTTGGGACTGGCTCTTTTTAGTAAATGTTCGCGAGTTAATCGTGTATAGCCGATTCTACATCGCCTGATCATGGTTTGATGGTGATGGGGTTAGGTTGCGTTAAAGAGAGGGATGACGACAGGGATAACATAATTGGCGCTATATATAACTTTATTGATACGCTTTATTACTGGCTAGGGTTCTGTTCATAATCTGTAACCCAAGGTGAGGAGTGGAATTGTACAAAACCATTCGGAGCGATCATTTCTACATGGGTTTATGTAAGTCTTTTCGCCTTTATAAGGATCTAATATAAAGATGTCACTGGGGCCGGTATACTTAGCTATGCGAGGATAGAAGGAGCATCGAAGTAGAGAAGGAAATGCAAAAATTTACCTATACTCTATAATATTGTATTGTTTTACTTTACGCCGCATTGACCTATGGAGTGACCGGATCTGTGTGGTGTCAGGTATTACCATGTGGGGCCCCTCCCTGTTTTAACCATAATTAATCTGACAGGGTTAATATTACTATTATAACTGCACTTAGCTCAACTTGCTGCTTATGTTGTTGATAACCGGTTTCTGACGGTGTAAGTATATGAGTATGTGATGTGCTTTACATGTTTCATTTGATGTGTATGACTTGGTCTTTGATATATGTTGGCATTTGTGGGAAGCTGATGCTGGGTCGACATCGGACCTTACAGACCAGTCTTTTGTGTTAAATGCCGTCATTTTCATCCGATGACGATACAACTAACCAATCTCCAGTGTGCGAGTTGTCACAGCGAAACAGCTCACCAATTACCAATATACGAGTTGTCAGCATTTTCATCATAGCTCTCTAGATTTGTATCTAATACCGTTTATGCCGGTGCTAGGGGCCGTGTGGTCATATCATCCAAGTTGCCACATGAACGGGTACAATAAAAGCGTATCTGAGATACAACACATATCACGAATCGTTAGATTCTTGGTATGTACTTTACAATAGGTTAACCGGAAGACTATACTGTGAAGTCATGTGGCTCTGTCAGTATGTCGGCACCTCTTCCCACTTCCCTTATATATGTTGTAATTGAGTGTGTTTCACGGAGCGGTAATTAAATGCGTTCTCATCCCCTTGAAATAAAGGACATTGGTCTCCAATAAGTTGTATACAGTGCAAACAGTTGCTCATAGAATGCAGTTCGATGGTTATACTGATCACATAGTTTGAAGTCACTCACGCCCCCTTCCGGGAATTTAACCTATCCATCCCCTATAAATCGTCTCACGAATACCAGTGATGTAATCCGCTCTTAAAGGTATTAGGATTTAGTGTGTAAACTGAATAAGTCCAACACACAGGGTTCTGCCTGATATCTGGCTACATAACCGCAATGATGTGGAAGAGCACAACGGACGTTATGCTTTCTGTGTTTGTACCTTTGATATTTTCTATTTCAGTGGGTGCGGCTATATTCAATATGTCGAAGAGTGTTGGTGATAATAACTCGATGACACATATATCATAGCATATTATTTTAAGAACATCTATCTAGAAAACGGCGGATTTATATGTAGCAATATCAATGATATCCAAGCGGTGAAATCACCACGCCTGACAACATCGCCCGATTTTCATCGATTCAAATAATTGATCTCACTGTCTCGCTGATTCAGGACTTAGAACGAAATATTACCTTAAGTACAGATAGTTTATGTGGCCGTGAATGTGGACATACAGCTTTGCTGAAGACGAAGAGGTGTTTACGAGATAATTCAATCGGGGCACGCGTTAATCGATAACCTGTTGCTATTTGCATTGTAAACATATATGCTAGGTAGATAAATCCAACATGCCAATCGCTCAAAACTTACGAGCTCGTGGTAAACAGGATATCACAGGCTCGTGATTATAGGTATGAATAGAAGATCACGTCTGTGTTTACACCAGGCAGGTGAACTGATCAATAATTCTTTCATCGAGGACATCTGAGAACTTTCATTGCAGTGCAATATATTGGTTGTACTTGTCGATGTTCATGCGCCTGTGCCTATTATGTATAGCTAATCTAATATACTTGAAATTAGCTCCCAATTTTCAAAGAAACACACGCCCATTTGTCATGATTGCCAGTGATATGTGACTGCAGTTAATATGCGGACACCGAGACAATTCTTACTTTGATATCTGATATCAGCCTTTTCGCCATTTATTGTCTCGCTCCTCTTCGTATTCTTTTGAGTGGTGTTGTGATATGTTGCTGTTTTGGCATAAGAATATTTTATAAAACTCATGCTTATTCGTTTCACTGAATTACTATTGTACAGTTTTTTGTAATTTCTCTACACAAAGAAATGTTCGAGCTTTATTAACACGCCTTGTATTTCAAGGTTTCAATGTTTTGACAAAAGCTTTGCTGCTTGAAGACAAGTTTTCTTCTTTTGCACAAGCTCAAATGATTATATTGTTCTAGTACAAGCTTCTGTTTGTGTCGTTTCAACATACATGGTTTAACTCTTCGGTTACAATACAAAAGTTGTATTAACCTTAGCTGAGCTGGGTGATCTGTGATGTACAGCAACCGCGGATAGATGTGGGAACCTTGCCCTAGAAAACGAAACTAAATTTGAACTAAGTTCTATCAGAAAGCAAAGAGACAAAAGCTATGATGACGTTTGTATTCAAAGGTACTATCATAGTAAGTTCTGACATCATAATGTTTCGGCTCTCTGTTATTCTCCGCAGCAGAGCACTCCAAGTCCAGTTCATACACGTGTATCTCCAGGAAATAAAGGTTACTGATTACGATATTTTGTTCGATTCTAAAGCGAAATTAGGGAGAGAGAGAGCTAAGGTTTAACGTCGCGTTCAGCATTATTTAAGCTATATAGCGACAATCAAACAAAATTCTAAGTAATAAAGCAAGTCAACAACCCAGCAATCCAGACGTAATCAACACGACACACCAAAAACATGTACATACATTAAACCTTATGCAACAAACCGATTTCTCTCAAATAACCTAAAATTCAGTCTTCTCTTATCCGACTAAAAAGATGTTCTAAATTGGCTGCTTGATAAAAAGAATTGTGTACAATCTTAAAATCTATGCCCGACAGCTAGAGGTCAAGAGCAAATCCAAGCGATTAAAAGTGGAACTTCGACTCATTCCACTATCTTGACTATTCTACAACTACATGACTGTATATATACTAATGCCATTTAGAAAGTAGGTAACATTTATATCCAATTATTTTTAGGATGATACATGACTGTAGATTTGGTCAACAGACTTATATTGTGTTTTGTTGGTTGCCTAGTCACGTTGGCATCAAAGGTAAAACTGAGACTGATAGGATGGCTAAGGCAGCCCTAGATGATGAGGTTGATCCTGTTAGATTTCAGACCCATCTGTGCTTCTCTGAAACGGCTGTTTCAATCTTTATGGCATGCTGTGAATAATAACAAACTTCATGAGTTCACAAAAACTGTAGGCTATACTCATCTGAACAGCGAGAAACGTTTCGATCAAGCCATGAGCAGGCGATGTAGAATCGGCCATACACGATTAACTCACGAACACTTATTAAATTCCATACCACGAAGATCTTGCGGTGAAACATATTCTTATCGAATGCATAGATTTTAAGATTGTAAGAGGTGCTGTTTATCGAGCGACTACTTTGGAAGAGCTTTTAGTCGGGTGAGGAAGGATTGCATCTTGGGTTATTTGAGAGAAATCGGTTTGTTACATAAGTTTCAATGTGTGTATGTTTTAATGCGTTGGATTACTAAGTTATTGGCTTGAGTTCTTAGAAATTTGTTTGATCGTCGATATATAGCTGAAATATTGCTGAAGACGACATTAAACCTTAATTCTCTATCTCTCTCTCCTTGATCGATACTGTTTCTTGATATAGATACTGTTAAATATCTCGTCCCCAAAACCAGAACCCTAAACGAAGGTGTCCTAGTTTAGGACATCAAACGGTGTTCCAATGAATACTATTTTATTGTTCTGGAATCACTAAGGGCAACAGTGTTCAAAATCTGAACATCAGCTTTCATTTAGTCGCATCCTAAATGTGCGCCCTGGTGTTCGAACTGAAATGGCACTGCACAACGGAATTATGTTTAATACCCGTAATAAATAATACATTCGTATAAGAAGAGAACATTAGTGTCAGAATTTGGAACATTAATACATCAGTTAAGAAAACCAAATTGACCCGCCAGGAGTCCGTAAATGTTAGTGTGTATCTATTTTAAGAATCAATTTCTGTGTAATCAAAGATTAAGTACGTGCCAGACACGGTTTCCGTTGTAGTATTGGTCATTTAGCGCTAATTGTGACCGTTAATTTAATTTAGAACGATGTTCATCTGGCTGAAGTAAACACAATCTGCATTGATATAATTAAACTGTATGTTTCCTCCATACTGAAGTGATAAGAACATCAGTGTGAGTGACGACCAATATCAGAGCCAACTTAATAGGTATGGCTTTGGCATTGTTTTTGTTTAATCATGATTCGGAAAGCTCATACATAAACTTCATATGTCAACACACCTAATTTATTTTTAGTTTCTCATGTTACGTGGTGATCGATTACAATTTCTTTGAAGCTGCGTCCCATCCGCAATGGACCGTAAATAAATTTTCTAAAATTATACCACATTAATAATCAGTGTCTTCCTTTTTCACACATTTAATTAATCAGATACGAGGTCCAATGCTAGCTGATTGAGGAATTCGATGCCTATGTGTCATAGTTATTATCATATTGCCAAAATAATCCAACTAATGCGATATTAATTATCTGCGAAATCACTTTCAGTATTAATTAACCGCAATTGTACGTGTCAGAGAGCATTTCTTATTTTTCATAGCGCTGGTCACTTCATCGCAAGCTTATTATCGATTATGAAGTCAAAGAACCGACGTGAATATTAAAAGAACAGTGACCGGATTCCCATGGGCCAATCACTTGACAGTTTGAATAATCAGTTTCGAGCACCAATACATCGAAGATTGATTTAGGCTTTTTCATCGCCTGAATATTGTGTAACTCAATAATATTGTGTAACGTTCCACGCAAGTATACAGATACACATGTTCGGAACCTTGACATCTGTGTGAATTAACCGCATTATGGCAGTTTTCCCGTTCAACTTTTCGGACATATTCAGTGCACATAATTGCTTAAAGCTACGATGTTCCTGGAAACGCGCATGAATCACAGAGCAATATGTGTACAGAATTTATATTAGGGGTAGTAGAAAAAAAATGATTTGAAACGCATTACAATTGGATGAATTTGCTATCAATAAAACAGCGTGGTAATGAGTGTTGTGCGATATTCCAACTGGCGAGGTATATTCTTACTGAAGACTAACTGTGAGTATACTCGATTTTCGATTTCCCGAATGGCTAGCTATAACATCGGTGTCTGGGGATGACTTATCGCGAGATAGGATGACCGATCGAGAAGTTGAGAGGTCGATCTTCAGCAATGTTAATTTCAATATGTACCTGCAGATCTTCCCTTTTCTTCATATGCCAATCTTCTGCCTTGGACGGGGTGACATTTTGATAACTGAAAGAACACGGTATACGTGATGTGGGCCATCACCACAAATCAGTTTAGACAGCATTCTCAGAAATGGGTAGCTTAACATTATATAGGTTTTATTTGAAGACGTTACCGCTCAAAGTCAATGTACTATGTCGGTGCACCTGTATCTAATGCCTTTAAACTCCCTACATCATTAATAGTGCCCTATTTCGTGGAGAAAATATAGGTTTTTTCATGTATTAACCTACTGTAAATTGACGATGTGATCCCAGACGTTCTGTTCGGACTCATTGACTTACAGGTTATCGAAGAAAGTGAGTGAATCTTAGGTGTCACGATATCCGAGATCCAGAATATAGGCTGAAACAATCTGTGGGAAATCGTAACGTGAATATCAAGACTACCGCTATGTTGTTGTCGAACGAACAACACGTATTTTGAGTGACAAAGCTCGCTGAGTCCTAAGCCAAGGGGCAGCAAATTTAACCCTACCTGACCTGCGCGATTTGAAGCCTTTCGAGTATATTTCGACTTCGACATTCTCAACATAAGCTACATAATAAATTAGAAAATATATTTCCGATGTTAAATTAAATAACTTTTGGAACTTTCATGATTAAAAAGGCAAACCTTTTGTTGCGAATCGAAGAATACGCAACCTGTCAATCATACACTATTGGCCGCAATTTTGAATTTTCCCATGATCCTCAAAAAGATAGGCTCAACATGACCTCAATGTAACATGCTATAACATCGCGGGGAGAAACTCTCAATCTGTTATTTCGGAAATAGTGTAGTATGTTTGATAGCGCCTACAAGGCCTGGTAGGATACAAACTACACAAGGTTGGTATCACTTTTTGAAAAATATTCCTCATAATATCTTGCCGCGAATCTGAAGTGAAAGAACCCTTGTTTTAAACAGATATATAAATATATATATATATATGAATCAACAAAGAAATATGATTAAGTTTTCTAGTCAGTTATATACAGGTATATTTATGCTGAAACTGAAGTTGAAGTGACCTCTTGGCTTGTGTTTAAAGCTGGTGATTTGGGTGCCAAACTCTACGTGCAAGGGTGAAGGGTTCTAATTCCACACTGGACTCGCTTCATCAGCATTGCTAACAGTGCTATACCAATAAAGTGTTTTCCAGGAAATATTTGGATGTGAACGGGATACAAGTGATTATTTATCTGTTTGCCGTATAATAATTAATGATGAGAAGCATGCCGTCATTTTTTGCCAGTTTGGCTTTGTTGTCCGCACATATAGAAAAGCTTAAACTATTGACCCTGTTTAGGTTATTTGAGAGAAATCGGTTTGTTGTATAACATTTGATGTGTGTATATGTTTTTTGGGGTTCTGTTGATTACTTCTGGATTGCGGGGTTATTAACTTGCTTTTGTTGGAATACTTAGATTTATGTTTGATAGTCGCTATACAGTTATCTCTTTCTGAAATGATACAATACGTACCAATTAATACGATCAACTGGAGTGGCAAACACTATGTATATTTGTATAGTAGTATTAAGATTAACCTCGAATCCGCTATCATTTGAAAGAAACAAATACATTGCCTCTCACATTCGATCTATACCTGAGATTGAATCCGTCGTGTGCGTGTTTGGTTGCTTGGATCCATATTTTCTTTAATCAATTAATGCAACATTGCTCACTTGAATACATGTACACCCCTGTGCTTTCTATCTGTTTAAGGGTTAAACAAATGTTATTGCTCGGGATTAGGGATATATACTGATCGGGAATGTCTATGTTATATCATTCCTCGAGGGAAGAGTTTTTGCTGATGATTGGTGAAATGAAATTACTATCATAAGATTGCCCCAAGGTCTCGATATTGGATGGTAACATTATACAAATTGGAGGAGTTCGTGTTAAAAAGGTTATCGGGTCGAAAGAAATATAATAATAATATGTACATGCATTGACTCTCTACTTTTTTTTAACCGAATACAATAACTGATAAGAAAGTAAATATTTTGATATTATAAGTTATACCAGTGTCTTGCGTTGGTATACAGGCTGATATTTCGTCGAGAAGATAAATATTTTCACGAGCCCGAAGGGCGAGTGAAAATATTTATCTTCGAGACGAAATATCAGCCTGTATACCAACGCAAGACACTGGTATAACGAATTTATCACATTGAAGAGCTATTTTTCTGGTTGGTTTAACATATATCACCAACTCAAAAGAAAAACAGGCATAACTCAACGTTGAACAACGACAACGTAAGACATCGTGAGTCGGACAGGCAGCTTCGATCTCTTTTCGATCTGTTCCGCGATGAACAATAAACTGGATGAAATACTTAGCTGACATTCTGACGTTCCTGTTTATGTGGCATATAAAGCTTTGGGTGATAATTTATTTCTTATCTTCATCCGCAAATACACAATTTGCCTCGCACAACTTGTTCCAGTAGCGGAACTCGCCCATACAAACTCGCGCAGACAAATTCGCCTGAAACAGGCTTTGCCTGCAGGTGTTGCACGCGCGTCCTTGACTGCGTTGGTATATGGGCACGCGCGTCCTTCACAGCATTGGTATACGAGAATTCTGAATTGGTATACCAACGGTGGATAACGAATACGGTCTAATGCACTATGGTAATTAACCAATCAAAACCCTACAATTTACTCTGAAATGTGATAAAGTCTGATATTTAAGAAGTGCTGTACCTTATCGAGCATCAAATTTTCTCGTCATTTTATAATAATATTCATAATTTACAATTATTAATTCTCATACACGGGTATTATGCACGCAACGGAAAAAAGGAATGTCATTTCAATGCTGAGAAAAATATTATGTGTACTATGAGTGTTTCACCGTGAATTAAATCTCTCCCAATGCCCAGCGTTCTCAATATTTCTTCGTCTTTATGTCTAAACTAATAATTACTATTTCGTTTTTGTTTCAAATACCCGTCAGGTATATTCAAAGATTGCGGTAACGAAGTTTCCTGGTCTATCTGTTATTTCCATGGAATACCTATATGCTAAATCGATCGGCATAATTCTGACGGTGTAGTTTTTTCCATCTATTTGCCCGTCGACGCCTACAGAAGGTTGCTCGGTACGTACTCTGCTATGTATATATATGTGCACTTGGGTTTCATTCCAATGAGGCCTGCCTTGCCATTTCAAATTGTTATTTTATTGGTTCTGTGCTTTGATTGTATGGCATATTTCCTCGGGCGAACAAGTTCACTTCGGCGAATGCATCATTTGATGCGAGAGTAGGTGAAGTGGAAAATATGACACGTGATTGATGTTGGATTTGCGCATTCCTCTACTTGGGATGTCGATACATAAATCTAATTGAACAATTCTCGATACATTCACACTCCGCTAACATAGTTCTTAATGTACTGCGAATACCAGACCTCTTATACTGTGTAGCGATTTGACGAGAAACACTGAACTTTGAATGGCCAATCTAAACGCTTAGTTCTGAAAATACGATTACTTTCGGTTTGTTTGAGCAGTTGTAACTTCCAGACATCCGACGTCATTGAGAGGCCTGTCGGCAAGTAACTGACAAGCTTTCATTGATCACGTATATCAGCAGTGTACTGTACATTACTCTCTGTGGACGTACCTTCCAGATAGTCAATATTTACAGTATCGTTCGCAGAATTTCTTGCAATAGTTCTCTGGAACTACAAATGCCGATGTCATATTAGACAATATTGTTAATATCTATTCAAAGAATCAGGACCCATGTGTCCTTATTGTGTCGTACTTGACTGTCACGTTTCTCCGCTTCTTTTTAGTCGTTGCCAAACAACAACCACTGTAACATTCCACATAATTAGTGTTTGAGTATTGTGCATGAGTAGACTTTTAAGACTAGGATATCTTCTGGATTACACGTATACATGTATCTATTGCTATAGAACTCTATGACAAAGTACTTAGCCAGACCAACTTCTTAACGACTCAGAAGTATATGTACTGCCAGCAAGGTTACATTGACCGTCTTTATGTACCGACACAAATAAAATAAAATCTTGACCTATTTTATCAAGATCAAATTTTACTTATTGCAATATTTCGAGACATCTCGAGATCTCATGGAAAAGTTCTCCAAATTCACACTATTGTAACTGGTGACTTTTACGAGTCGGCTAGACTAGTCTCTTCATTTTGCATTTCTGCTGTTGAAGATGTGCGAGGGCGTATATTGAACCCCATAAGGCGTTTTTAGAAAGGGAAATTGGCTAATCAATTTAAAACGTTTGGAACTGGAAGATATCCCCTGATGCGGTGGAGTTTCTATAAGAAATCCATTGACCGATCGTTTGCCGTGTGGAGCTGTCAAATATAATGTATGTAATATTAATTTTAATCCATTAAGCAGTCTACAGTTTTCCGGAATGCCAGCTCGACAGCGTGGTGCTCCTGTCGCCTGCATTACTGGCAATCTTTGTATTAAATTGAATTTCCAAGTTATCATGACTAATAATTTATCCGTATCTCAGATAATTTTGATCCGACATTCATTCACTCGGTGCTTGTGCGTTTCAATTCAATCAACACGAACGCCGAATGTAGTGCTACGAATACCCATGGCCTCTGATACACAACAGCGAATGATCTGAGATTCGCCATAAGCGATTGGCCGGAACATTCGCGCGCGCACAGAAATGCAAATCCTATCTCAACAGTCTTGCCTTCGCGACAGTGTGTCACAACTCTCATGTTGTCTTTCACGACATAGCAATCAAGACATTCATTCTTTGTAGCCATGTCGCTTTTTTCGACAGCGAAGCTCTCTCCATGTCGTCGCTCTAAGAGGCTTCTTAGATCCACTAGTGACGTCATTATAGCAGTCGAAAGACCATTTAAATGCAAGAAGCCAGAATTTCAATCAAATCAACTGTTGCTCTCCCACTTATTGTGGGCGTATTCATTTATACTATCTAGCTAATGGACCGATTTATATACGCAAATATTGTGCGTTACTGTCAGTGGGATGCCCTCTAAGCACACAATTAACAGGTAATCAGTTAATCTAACTCGACTTTACACGAAGTGATCTCTCATGGGACTAGAATGTTGACGATATTGAACTTGCATATCAGTTGTACACTACATAAATAACACATAATGCATCATTGTAGGCTTTGTCAACCTCGATATTGAATTAATAATTACAACATCCGAATATCTCCAACATGTGTAATGTCGCCCTTGTTCGAGTCAAAGAGCTGGATTGCTACAAAATAACCGAAAATATGGGGAAATCACACAAACTGAAATCATATTGTACATGTAATTATTTTTTCACATGTGAGCAAGGTATCTCAACAGTTCCACATACATTTATGAAAGAGATTTATTGGGTTCTTCAATGATGACCACATCACGTGACACATTCTCAGACCAATTTTACGTGTTGATATCCACGATATTATATCTCGATAGATTAACAAGCATTTATTTGCAAAAAAAATAACAAGTCACATTGGATCTTGGATATCGGCGCAAAAAAAGAAAAGAAAAAAGGTCACAGTTTCACTTCGCAGACACACTGGATGTGTTGTATAACACTCTGAAAACTTATAGTACTCAAGGTTTGTACCCGAACACACAGTCTTCATTTGATGTGAAATGGATAAATATCCCCCATGCATGGTGCATAATGCACTTTGGTAATTAAGAAGCAGTGGATCTTGCTCCTAAACATACTCACAAAGGGAAGACGTGAATCTTTCGATACCGGCGAATACAGCCGACAGCTCCGACTTTAAATAGCCAGCCGTTCATATAGAAGTTCGTCATCGAACGACCGTGAATGATATAGAGCATCGAAGACTTCTTTGCCTAAGATAAACTGTAATCATGTTTTAATCATACCAAAAGGACATCACTATGTCTTAATGGTCAATTAAGAAAAAACGAACAAGTATTATTTGATGCAAATAAATTTATAAGTTAGTGTCAGTATCCTGCATTGAATGTATTTGTCATGTTCATGTGAATAGAACGATGAATATCATGAACCAATGTAATTGATTCATATATTGAGGCAGTTGAGTCATATCTGCAGTATGACATATATTATCGAAAAGTTAATCGCTTTAATAATTTAACAATGATCGTCACATTACAAGTAGAAATGTCGTCTCTTCAGGCGAGCTCTAGACGATTGCTTTTGGGCCCCTCCTGACCCACAAATGATCACTCATACACAACACGCCGTGTCCTAATACAATTTTTATCTGCATTGCTGTCTGTAAACCCACGATTTAACCCTGTGCTGTCGATTCCTCTTGGTGATCGTGGGTACATGAAGGTACGTGCATGTAGATATAGCTCTCGTTTGCTTGTTGTGTTGAAGTTGACATTTATTAGGTGAAGAGAAATGTTTTAATTGATTCTTTGCAATGGGTTACCTATCTGTCGACATCAAGATACTTGCCGATTCTAGAATATGATATGGTGAGAATTGGAAGATTGTAATGGCACCTACAGAATGCGTTTTATTGGAACTGTACAACATTACCAACATCATATCTCAACATAACTTTACAAATTCCTTTTGATTAAAGGAAGACAACTCATCCTGATCCCGCTGATCACTGTAGCGATTTTCAACTGGCGTGCGCCATATTAATCTCCCGGCGAATTCACGACCAAATTTGGCGGCAACAATACCATTATTGTTGTGGTAATTTACTCGTCCTTCCTTGCTTCACAACGTAACATCGCATATCTGACCTTGCTGGTCCTCGGATTTATTTGGCGGTATACCTGATTCCTGATCCGAAGTCTCTTAATAGATTGAGGACGCATTCGATCATTTCGTACGAGAACGGCTGGATCGCGAAGGAAGATTTAGCGATAAGATATACTGCAAGGGCATAAGACCAACATGCGTTAGTATCTAACTAGTTGTATATTATGATAATAATTTCATTGGAAAATCTTAATCACATGTACTACGGCGAGAGCAATACAGGTGCTAATCAATATAATCTCAACGTTGTCTCACTCATGAGCCTTTTTGTTTCATCAGTTTTAACCGAACCCTATCTCAAATTAATATCATATATGTACACAGCCGAAAATTAGAAATTTCAAGTTTAAAATCGAACGACCGTGTTCAGACGTCTCCATTACATTCGCTCCACATATGAAGCAGACATTAAATGAAGATATAAATAAACACGAAGTAGTTTCTTGCAATGTGAAAACGATTGCAGCGATGTTCTAATCAACTTGCCCTATAGGATCTTTCTATCGCCGTAGCCGAATCCGAATATTAATTTTCAGATAATTTGAGGGACGGCGAAAGCTGGGGGTGGGGTGGCTGTAGCACCGAAAATTCAAAATGTGTATGTAATCAAATAACAAAAACACAAGGAGGTTTCCAACAAGAGAGATCCACTTAGCGTCATTTTACAAGCTGAGTTGGATCCGAAATTCTGTAGACAACTCTAGTCCATGGACAATTCCCACGTCTTTAATCGAAATACAACAATGAGACACAATTAACAGCTGACCAGTTTACCGCAAGAGAGAAGCGGTCGAAATTAAGATTAACAAGTCATTGTGACGTAATACGAAATGGTTCGAGGTGCCCATGTCATCGATGACTTGATTGCGGGCGTATACAGTTTTCGTTCGCGGGTATTATGATAAACTGAGGAAGAAGTGAAAATATGCAGTTTCAATGGAAATAGCTAGAACAGTTGGATCTGTCAAAGCATCGCATGACGTCACTGCCTGATATTCCGATCGTCAAAGGCTACCAGTGATTCTGGTATTTTATGATATTCCTGTACCAACCAAACTAGTATTGTATTGTCCATGGGGGAACCTTGGAGGTAAGGGTTTACAATCGACATAGAGGTGTTCGTTTTGTACTAATATAACACTGAGTCAAAACCCATGATTTTGAAGTAATGGATGGGTTCGACGAGCTATGTAGGTTATACTCATCTGAACAACCAGAAACGTTTCGACCAAGCCATGATCAGGCGACGTAGAATCGGCCATACACGATTAACTCACGAACATTTACTAAAAAAGAGCCAGTCCCAAGGTGTATTCCATGCCACGACCATCTCACAGTGAAACATTATTCTTATCGACTGTATAGATTTTAAGATTGTAAAAAATTCTTTTTATCGAGAGACTACTTTATAAGATCGTTTTAGTCAGGTGAGGGATGACTGTATCTGGGGTTATTTGTGAGAAATCGGTTTGTTGTATAACTTTCAATGTGTATGTTTTAATGTGTTGGATTACTAAGTTATTGGCTTGAGTACTTAGGATTTTGTTTGATCGTCGACGTTTTTTTTTGCTGAACGCGACGTTAAACATCAACAAGAGAGACCGAGAGAGAATTAATCAGATAGTGTGGTAACCTCTGTGAAATGTCTGTATGTAAATTAATTTATATATTCTATGTGAGCTTGATCAACATCGTACGTACATATCGTTTTAGTCTGGGGACATGTGGTCATGACAGTATATGACAGGGCCTATAGTTTCCATTCATAGACGATGTGGGCTCCATTCCCATCAGAAACAATCTTTGATTTTTTACTAACACTGATACAGTCGGTGTTGCCGAGGTCTATTTCCACCGAATTTTGTATTTTACATGCAAATTGGTATTAGCGGAAATAGAGTGCGAACAGAAGCCTGGGGTTTACAGAAAAGGCGTTCTTATATCAGCTCTTTCTGTGACCAGAGACACATTGGGTACCACCTCGCCCACTCGACATTCCTATATTTGGTACACGTTTTGATCCCATAAATCTACCACGGGCATTATCGCGTATTTCGGTATACCTCTTGCGTACACGATTCCTCTGGTTGATATTTTCCTATACATATATAATTACTGATAAGCTCGGGTTACGGATTTGTCTATTGTTGACTATGAAACCAGGCACAATCACATGTTTGATATTGTTCAGCATTTGCTGAACTTTTTTCCTATATTGTGTTTAAGCCAGGACTAAAGAGCTATGAATATCGTGTAATGCATTTGTTTATACAAAAACTGAATACAATATACTAAAGACAACGAATTGTGTAACTATTTTGATTTTTTTTATACGTTTCAGTGATACGGATCTGATGATAAAAAAACCCCACTATGATCCTGTCGGCATCATTGGAAACTGCCAGTCGATAGAAATGAAATAGGTTGTGTTTAATATGTAAATTCATATATATATGTTATACCGTTCTAGAATTTGGTACATATAAGTGTATGAAAATGTATTCCGATTATGGACTTGGACATTCTTTGCAGACTACGGTTAGCGTCTGAATGTCGGCCCTGATGCTTGTATTTACGTACGTATATTCAAAATGGCCGCGCATCACAAATTTTCGATTCGATTTTCCATCATGGTGATGTAAACAGAATGCCAGAATAGCAGCTAAATTGATGAATTCTTTTTACCATAAATATTTTTTTGGGCATAAGATCAAACTGATAAACTGCACAATACTTCATGGGATACAAATGGTTAATATACCTCGTAACGATCATTCTCGTGAGATCAAAGCCTTTTATCGATCCACAGACCTCGTGTGTTCTTCAGTGCTCTGGTGCCACGTTAACAAATCCAGGTGAGATTTATCGCTCTTCAGATTCAGACCGTATGTACACAAGACTTCACCTTTAGAAAATTGACCGAGTTAAAGTTTACATTGCCAAGAACTGTCTACACAGGATAATTTGCCACCAGACATTTACCTTCTGTTTTTTGGGGGTTTTTTTTGAAGCCAACAAGACATAACAGAGTCTGTCTGAACGATTAACTATGACAGTATCAGTTTTGTGTCAGTTTTGTGGATTTATCATTCGTTTTCCTGTTTTCTACGTTTGAATTTTTAATACATGTAACTGAAGTATGGGGTCAGGCTTGGGGAAATAAAATAGCAGAAATATTTTGTGGAACAGCTGGATTTGAAGTAGAAGTACTGGACTATGTTTAGATCAATTCTGAATACCAGAGTTACGCAAGCAGGCCTAACGTAACTGGAGGTCTCATGATATAACGACTCACCCTACCATTTTGAACATTCTACAATTATATGACCGTAAATTTCATCAACAGATTGATGTTGGGTTTTGTTCTTTGCCTAGCCACTTTGGCATAACAGGAAATACTGAAGCTGATGAAATGGCTATGGCAGCCCTACATAATGAGGTTGTGTTTTGTTGGTTGCCTAGTCACGTTGGCATCAATTACTGAGGCTGATAGAATGGCTAAGGCGGCCCTGGAAAATGAGGGTGATCCAGTTGGAATCCAATATATAGCGATTTCAGATCCTCTATCTGTGCTTATGCGAGAAAGCTGTTTCAATCTTTATGGAATGCTGTGGAAAATAACAAACTTCATGAGTTAAAAAATATATTCATCTGAGTAGCCAAAAACGTTTCGATCAAGCCATGATCAGGTGATATAGAATTGGCCATACCCGATGAACTTACGAACATTTACTAAAAAAGGAACCAGCCCAAATGGTTTTCCATGCCACGAAGATCGCACAGTGAAACATATTCTGATCGACTGTGTAGATTATAAGATTGTAAGAAATTCTTTTTATCAAGCAGATATTTTTCAGAGATTTATTTGAGAGAAGTCGGTTTGTTGCATAAGTTTTAAGGTATGTACATGCTTTTGGTGTGTTGTGTTGATAATTCTGGATTGCTGGGTTGTTTACTTATTTTTGTTGGAATACTAAGAATTTTGTTTGATCGTCGCTATAGCTGAAATATTGCTGAACGCGAAGTTAAACCTTCTCTCTCGGGAAAGATGAAACGTATCGCTAAACTGCATTTTTACGAGGTCTTGTCATGTAGAGCATTGTGGAAAAAACATCCGGCCAATTCAATGAACAAAATGTTGCCACATATCCGTTCGTTTGAACCTCACTAGTTTCTCGTTTTATATTTCGTTGGTCGATCAATACTTACGACGTCAACGTTTCAATGTTAACTACATATATAGTAATTTTATGTGGATGACTGAACTCCCCATAGTATAAAATACCATTTCACCCAAAGAGGTAAGAATACATATAATGCATGTACATGTTGTTGACGATTTCGCACTTGGCAATATCATAGTATAAATCCTGGTTGCATTATGAAGAAAAATATATTTCAGAATCGACATTTCCTGCGTTTTCCCTGTGTATTGCCGTAGCAGTGAAGCAGCCTGTATACATAGGCGGATTTTTATACTTTTTCTGCGCTATCTTCGGAACGACGAAAAGATGTGAGTTGACAATCCGCGACTTTGTAGTATATAGAATTGGGGGCATTTTGATCCTATTTGCATAACCCTCGATCAGAGGATCATGGGTAAATCAAAAAAAGTGATGTTTTCGTAATTCTTCTTCAAAATTCCTGCTTTTCCGGTGGGAAAAGTGGGCAACAACTATTTTATTTCACATCAGATTAATAGTTACTAATTAATCATAAAGTTTTTGCGGAGATATTACATAAATACAAAAGTCGAAAAATCGGAACGAAAATCGAGCAAAATATGTTTTTTTTTGGAAATGGCGTCAATGTAACGTCATCATAGCGGAAATCGTGGATTTTTTTTACATTTTTTGGTAGAGACTATAGTGTGGTAAGTTTCAGGCCCCTATATCTTAAGGGGTGAGAAAAATAATTACAGAGGCCAAAATGCTCTTTCCTCCCAGGCCTGGACAGGTCCGAAAAAGCCCAAGTCAGATTGCGTTAAGACATTCTTTCTGGGAAAAAAATCTTTTTTCCAGATCGGACGATATTTCTAACAACGATTATTTTTTTTTTTATGTTAAGATTGTTGTTATTTTAACCCTACCAGCCCTGGAGGGCCAACATAACTTTCTGCGCTATCTCCGGAACGACAATCATATTGGGGTCATTTTGAGCCTATTTGCATAACCCCCGTGGGTAAATTCAAGATGGCGGACACGTGGGGTACCAGAAAACTGACGGTTTCGTCATTTTTCTTCAAAATTGCTGTTTTTTCGCAATAAAAAGTGGGCAAAAACTATTCTATTTCACATCACATTAATATTTACTAATTTATCATGGAGTTTTTGCGGAGAAATTGTATATATACGGAATTCAAAAAATCTTACCGAATAATCGACCAAAAAATCTTAGATTTTCTGGTAGAGCTTGACCCAAGGGTTTACTGTGGTAAGTTTCAGCTCCCTAGCTCAAGGGGTAAGGAAAATAATTAGGTGGGTCGATTTCGGTCCCCAGGCCTGGACAGGTCCTAAAAGCCCCGGCCAAATAGGGTTAAAGAACCATGGTTAGGTTTTGTCGATGCTGGAACGGTACCGTTTTTATGATGTCTTGACTTTTGAGTTTCTCAATACGTTTCGAAATATACCGAATAGGTTCATGAGGTAGTTATCGGTCGAAGATAAACAAGTAGTCAGGTGCGGTGAAACAAGAAAACGATAAAATTATAGTTTTTGATAAAACGATAAAATTATAGTTTTTGTAGTTCAAGTCTGACGAAAATGAATAAGCAGCCAATCCGTAGATATATGCTACCATGAGTACTCCGGATGAAGAGATGACTGGTTTGTCTCCTCCCCAATGCGAACCACATCTAAGTTACTGAGCGTAATGAGGCCCTTTCATGGAAAATTCGGATACCCGCTTAGTTTTCCTTTAATTATATAGCCGCTGAGGCATTGGACCACATATTTATATATGTATCGATAGGTACGGATTCAGTAATTTAATTTGGACAAACATTTCACATTTGAAACTTCTTTATAACTTCCAGTCCTTTTTGTCGATTTTTTTAACATATCCATACTGAGCATTTCAGAGCTCACTTAGATGTTAGATTTATATGGATTAGTGAGCTATAATTCTTTAGAAGTCTCGTTTTGTGGCAGGTATTCTCACAGGAATCAAGATTATCACTTAGGTATGATAAATCGATAAAAACTTCCAAAGGAAGCGAGATAAATGTGTCTTTGTCTTTCAGGCCCGCCCCCTGTACAGACCTCCTGGTCTTTGATATATGTTGGCATTTGTGGGAAGTTGATGCTGGGTCGACATCGGGCCTTACAGAATAGTCTTTTGTGTTAAATGCAGTCATTTTCATCTGACGACGATACAGCTCACCAATCCCCAGTGTGCGAGTTGTCGCAGCGAAACACCTCACCAATTACCAATATACGAGTTGTCCGAGCATTTCCATCATAGCTCTAGATTTGTATCTAGTACCGCTTATGCCGGTGGTAGGGGCCGTGTGGTCATATCATTCAAGTTGCCACATGAACAGGTACAATAAAAGCGTACCTGAGATACAACACATATCACGAATCATTAGATTCTTGGTATGTGCTTTAGAATAGGTTAACCGGAAGACGGTGCTAGGGGCCATGTGATCATGTTATTCACGATGTCCACATGAACAGGCACAATAAACGTCCACTTCCATTATATGTGTTGTAATTTAGAAGATTTTTATTCTCATATTGCTAATCCGGTTGAATTTCTTTACGGAAAGCGATAGTTTGACGACGAAAATCTCGTACAGGGAAAACTTTTCTCCAGAAATTATTTCGAATAGGAAAATGTTATGGTCTAAATAGAGATACAATAATATAAAAATTATATTTTTTTCACGCGAGAGCTGGCCTCGACTAGAATCATACACTCTGCAATATCAGTTATGATGGAAGATTGTATAATATTATAGCTCAATTTTATTATTTTCCTTCAAAAACTGATAAATTGATTTTGCCATATGCATTGTACCAATGACTTTCCATCAATTTATATTTTGTTTTCAGATTATTGGTCATGCTATTGCGGAACTCTTGCATTTCTTAACCATGTATAGCGGATTCTAACATCCTGATAATGCTATTATGGAGCAATAACGTTTTCGCCAATAATAGAAAGTCATTTTTTTCACTACATTAGTTGTTCTGTCTCAATATAAGATTGATTAACTCGGTTGATGTCAAAAATTTGAATGCGAACGTCGAAATGGACCTTGGTGGCCATACGAATGACGGATTCGGTGGATTTTTCCATCGATAAGTATTCCACATGTGTATTTTTAGCACCGCTGTTCCGGTTGCATGTTGTGAATCCATGTACGTAATTGATGTCTTTCGGTCCATTAGCATGTATGGCTTTGATGCTTTGAGTTCAAGGAATAGAGCATTGTTTACCAAATGTTCGAACAGCTCAGATATAGCACGGGGGGGGGGGGGCGTTGGTCGTGGAGATCTTTGAGCCCAGATAGCGTAGTCGAAAGGGTGATGTATATCTCAGTAGTTTTTCCATTTCTTTCCTTCCGTGCTATAGAGATGGACTGCTGTTAGAAATGGTATAGAAATAAAATGTCTTTTCGTGATTACTAAATGGAAGCCTTGCACCATACAACCAGAAAATGAACAGGAATTTCTAGTTCTGCCAGTTCGTTTGTTAACTGAACCAAAGTTGACAAACAGGAAGTGACCATCACAGCAACCGACTGGATAGTTGGTATTGTGCAAGTTCCCCAAAACAATAATGTGTTCTGATGGAAATCAAACGATAGAATTCAGGTGTGGATCAAATTGAAAACTTCCATATACCATTACTCCGGATCATGGCAGCTATTGGAGGTGCAGAAACATCATGTTGAGAAATCAAGTAGAGTGATTAATTTGTGATGTTTTAGATATGGCAATTCAGGAAAGGAAAATATAGACACACATATTTAATGTACGTGTCTACCGTATCCTCACCTAGAATTTAGGCCATTGATAGTGCGCGAACTAGCCACGTTAATCTGCATACCAGACATTGCGATCGTGGAACCCGGTTGGGATTGGCTGTTAAACGTTGAATGGGTTTTATGTCTCAATCTTCTCTCGGAGCATCTGATTGCATAAGTTCCCAAATATTACTTTCCGTGTACGTCCATCTCACCAAAGTTTTAGTATGTCTGATCATATTCTATCGCTCGGAAGCTACTGTCCCCATCTTTCTAATCGCTTGACACTGTTGACGTATGTGTCTACACCCGTCGGATTATTTAAAGAAACCTTCCATTATTCCATCTCATGTAATTCGTATGAAACCACACATTATAGCAGCTGGTAGTAAGCTTAGTCAAATTTGACCTAACCATGGCAATTACCATTTACCAGTTACACAATGGCAGTTAGCCAGACCAGAAGTAGATATTACAATGACGAAATATAAAAAGGCAGACACGAGCCATCTCGTGTATACATAATAATTTGGTCTATTGAGAGAAAAATACAGATCGCATCAAGCTATTTATACCGATGGCTCCAAAGATGGTGAGAGAGTACCCAGTGCTACTATCTTTACTTCTGAAACTAAAACCGGTCGACTTCCAGGTAAAAGTTCCATTTTCACTGTCAAAGCCAAAGCCCTGTTGTTAGCTTTAGGAAGTATTGGGTCTGCTAGAAGAGGAAAATATATTCACTGTTATGTCTTCACGCGATTGAGAGTGGAACTTCAAGTAGGCCAACCATTTTGAGCATTCTACAATTATATGACCTTACATTTCATCAACAGATTGATGATGTGTTTCGTTGCTTGCCTAGCTACGTTGGGATCAAAGGAAACACTGAAGCTGATGAAATGGCTAAGGCAGCTCAAGATGATGAGGTTGATCCTGTTGAAATCCTATTAGCGAATCTAGACCCTCTATCTTTGCTTGTATGAGAAAGTTGTTTCAATCGTTATGGGATACTGTGGATAATCACAAACTTCATGAGTTTCAAAAAAACTGTAGGATATATTCATTTGAGTAGCCAGAAACGTTTCGAGCCGTGAGCAGGCGATGTAGAATGCCCATACCCGAATAACTCACGAATTCCATGCCACGAAGACCTCACAGTCAAACATACTCTGATCGACTGCATAGATTTTAAGATTGTAAGAGATTTTTTTATCAAGCAGCTACTTTAGAAGATCTTTTAAGTCGGATAAAAGAAGACTGTATTTTAAGTTATTCGAAAGAAATTGGTTTTAATGTATGTACAGGTCTTTGGTGTGTTGTGTTGATTACTTCTGGATTGCTGGGTTGCTTTTGTTGGAATACTTAGAATTTTGTTTGATCGTCGCTATATAGATGAAATATTGCAGAACGCGACGTTAAACATTAATTCTCTCTATCTCTAGTGTAATCCGGGATTAGCAATATAATTCATGTTACTTCAAGTTAATCATCAACACTACCTTGCCCGGGGAACTTTCCGCCCCTTCCCCAACCCCCGCTCCTGCTCGGGGCACTTTCCGTCCCTGCCCCCAACCCATCCTCCCCTCCTGTTGTTGTTTTTTGCTCCTATCTCCGGAAAGACAAACACTGGAGAGCTGACACTCCGTAACTTTGTTGTCTATCATATTGGGGTCGTGTTTAACTTATTTTCATGACCCACGAGCAGAGGTTCATGGATATATTAAAAAAGGCGGCGAGGTTCCAGAAAAGTTATATTTTCGTCAAAATTGTTTCTTTTCCGCAAGGAAAAGTGGATACGACTCATTTTATTTCATATCAGAGTATTATTTGCTAATTTATGGGGGTTTTTTTCGAATAATAAATACATGGGAAAATCTGACCGAAACTTCGTCAAAAATATGCCTTTTCGAAAATGACGAAAATGTGACGTCGTCATGGCGACCATCTTGGATTTTTTTACCTTTCTTAGTAGAGCTTGACCAAAAGATACAGTGTGGTGAGCTCAGCACTCTAGCCTTGGCGATAGCGAAAATATATGGGATACACTTTCCGCTCCCCCCCCCCACCCCAAGGCTGCGGTACAGCCCAAGTCGCCCAGGCAAAATAGGGTTAATGCTTTAATAGAGAATACCATCTTGCCCCGATAGCAGCGGGCGGTACACTCGCTAACCGCAGTAGTTCTGGTTCGTTTTTCGGGGGACTTTGCTATCTCTTTAACCTAGGAAATATTAATCGATGATAACTGGATCATTTTTGGCCAAGTTGCCAAAGTTATCATAATCTACGCTTATGCGTCCTTTCTTGCAATAATAGGAAATTTGGATCCATATTTATCATATTTACACTAGTTATCAATATATAACAATCCCGTCTCATTTGAAAGAGATAGGGAGTCCGAGAGAACGAACCGGAGCTTACGCGGTGACATACGCGTCAATGTACCCGTCAGTGCTATCGGGACAAGATAGTATTGTCTAAGTATTAACTCGGATGACACTGCAATCGAACCTTTGGTACTCTGAGAAGGTTTTCACCAAAACTTCGGAATATGGCAGTTATATTCCATACATAATTGCCGATGGTTGTATGTATTATGTGAACATGCCATTCATTTTATCATCGAAACAATTATTCAGCAAAGAACACAGAAAATCTAGTAATTGCGTTATAAGAATACGATCAGATATTAATATGAATAAGGAACAGTTCTATTATAGCTAACATAATTTGTGCAGGCCAGTGCTCTGGCGGGTGGTCGATGCATTAAGCGCGTGCTATTATGGCGTAGACTACAACGTTAAATGTGCATTGCGATCGTTGACAGATTTGACAAATGGTTGAGTCATAGCTTGTCTTTGTCAGAGTAATCTGCAGATGAATTTGGCGAGGTGCTGTATTGTCTCTTGGCATAGTTTGTTTGGGAGTAGGAGCATGCGCGCTGATAAACCGCCTGAACACGAAATCCAGAGTTTGTGCAGTAACTCAGTGTATACCGAGTACAGCTACAGTATTGGACCGCGCACTTATCTATGCGATATAGTTGACTTGGTACTATGTATGATAACAGACTGCTGTCAGTGTTAATCCACTTTTTACAGGGACATGTACATGTCAGTGTTTAGAATCCATGCTGTCGGCGAACAGTTCCTATATGTCAGCAGATTCCAACACATTACCGCCTGGAAGGGAAGGCATTTCTGAGACACACTCTGAATCTAACGTGAGTATAATTACTTTACTTTAGAACTGTCTCTTTTTCAAGACATTTGGTCTGCCCACGATATCAATAAATTGAAAGCTTCTCAATTAGTTTGAATTGATTATTTATTATCGCATGCATCCATTAATTTCTCGTTTCTCGTGTTAAACAACGTTTATTACCGATAGATCGTAACTGTTTGGTGGAAATCAGTACATTCCAAAAACTCATATAGCCTGTGATTATGATAAGAGAGAGAGAATTAAGGTTTAACGTCGCGTTCAGCATTATTTCAGCTAAAAAGCGACGACCAAACAAAATTCTAAGTATTCAAGTTAATAACTCAGCAATCCAACACATTAAAACATACATTAAAACACATTACACACGCAACAAACCGATTTCTCTCAAATAACCTAAGATCTAAAAACCTGCGAATATTTTTTATAGCCGTGCTTACCATATTTATTATTATGAAGAAGCGCGTTATGGTAGAGTAAGAACCACAATACCAACGTCGTGTTTATTCCACCCTGAAGAAGTTTCATATTGTAACGGCGTTGCTGTATTCCTATATAACCCGTACCTGATCGATTCATTCCAGTCTATTGTCTTTGGGCGTATGAAAAGTTCTCGGTTTTGATAACATGCTTCCGACGTTGTCTTTTCTGCTTGTTTGCAGGAAGCTGAACATATCAATACATATGCTCTCATTATATAGGTTGTCAGTTATGGTACACTGTGTTTTTGTCACTGAAAATACGTATTTGTATACCTCTCTCAGCGCGTGTTGCAAATCTACATGGTATAGTACCAATCAATCGTATAAATTGGTAAAGCAACAACAGGAGATTTTATCAATTTCGTGTAACAGAATTAACTCTGATAAGATTGAAATACTTCATCATGCATCCATTTGTTTGAGAGCGAGGAAGGAAGAATTAAGGTTTAACGTCGCGCTCAGCAATATTTCAGCTATATAGCGACGATCAAACAAAATTCTAAGTATTCAAGTTTTTTAATAGCTTAGTAATCCAACACATTAAAACATACACACATTAAAACTTCTGCAACAAACCGATTTCTCTCAAATAACCTAAGATACAGTCTTCTTTTACCCGACTAAAAAGATCTTCTAAAGTAGTTGCTCGATAAAAAGAATCTCTTACAATCTTAAAATCTACACAGTCAATTGAGTTGCCATCTACATGTGATACATGTAGATTATCACTACGAGTTTTATCGAGTTGTATATGACTGTATCAAACGAGCGTGGTACAAAACAGACACAGCCCCACGAGTGTGATAATCAATATGTATCACATTATAATAAATGTCGAAAAACAGAATCGAAAAAATCAAAAATACAAAGTTGTAATACCGATTTTTTTTGGTATTGTATAGGTGCATTATATTGTGTTTGACCGCTGTGAGAAATCTCTCTCTCTCTCTCTCGCTCTCTGTGATAGCTTGATGCAACACCTGTATTTAACCGAGGGCTTGATAGATAATTTACTGGCATCAATTGAGCAAGCTTAGCATGTTTTATGAAACAAGCAGATGTGATTTCCCGGAAAAAATCCACCATTAAATTTACGTAAAAGTCGTTTCCTTGATTCAATGGTGGTTGCGGTCAAACTACAAAGTCGGACAAGATTAAGTACCAAATATATAATAGTATGTTCCGTTTCCGTTTAGAATGAAGGCGTATATCATTTCGTTACTATCAACGTTAGTTCCACTGGGAGTATTATACTCTCCCGTACAGCAATATACTACACGGTGTATACTAAAGGAATGTGCATGCAGTAGTAAAGCACAGCGTAGGTGAACATTTCATAATCTCGTTTAATTTTCATAAGCGGAGTCAATATGATATGTGTACATATCCACTGTGTTCTTTGTTGCCAGGATCTGACTACGTTTTCTCGCTATATCCTGTATGGCGATTTGACAAGAAAAAATCAAATGTTCCCTTCACATTCCGATTTGCATTCAATGAACGACGCGTATATTACCCTGTGCCCTATAGCCCACGGACAATCTCACCTTGGGAAACTGAACACGCGTTCAATTGTATTGAGCGGTCATAAAATGACCATAAATTGGTATTCAATGGTTGTTATGAGTTTTTCGACCCGCCTGGAGAAGATCTCCAGTCAGAGTCCCTCGTCAATCCACTGATCGCTTTTTTGCTGTATCTACAATACCGATACTAATAAATGATCGAACACGCCTATTCGCTCTGTTGTTAATTAGTAAACGATACACTATTTTTGATAATCAAGAACATAATCCGATCCATTTGTCGGGTTGTCATTCCGATAATTGCGTTTTGATTTATTTCCTTTGAATGCGGGACGAAATATAAATTTATGACGATAATAATTTACGTGAAATAACTGATGGAAGGGGTAAGGCTGCATGAAAGAGAGGGATGTTGACAGAGATAAAAACATGGCGCTCTATATAACTATACAAATACACTTTTTAGGGGCAAGGGTTCTGTTCATCATCTCCAAAACAATGGATGAAGGGGAGTGGAATTATACAAAACCATTCGGAATGATCCTTGCATGAGTTTATGTGCCATTGTTTTTGCCAAATTTATAATGATCTGATATAAGGGTGTCATTGAGGTAGGTGTACTTACTTCTGCGAAGACAGAATAAACCTCGAAGTAAAGATGGGAATGGTGAAAAATTATGTAAACTCTATAATATTGTATTCTTTTAATATATTTCGCACTGATCAATGGAGTGGTCGCATCTGTGTGGTGTCAGGTATTTGTATGTGGGGCCCCTCCCTGCTTTAGCCATATATAATATGACAGGGTTAATAACTAAACTGCACTTAACTCAGCTCAACGTGTTGAGTGTGTTGTTGATAAGAGACTTCTGGAAGTGTATTAACAAGTATCAGGGTATGTGCTTTATATGTCGCGTTTAATGTATATGTCTCGCGTATGTTTCATGGACCGGATATTAAATGTGATCCTTCCCCCGAGAATTAAACTGCACCTTGAGAAATATCTTCCATCTACTATAAACGCAGCAGTTGCCTCTCCAATACCAATGATGTAATTTGCTCTTGAGAAATCATGGGATGTAGTGTATAAGATCGATAAAACAGTCCAACATCCTGGGTGCTGTCATCTGATTCAGTGGGTGCGGCTACAGTCAATATCTCAAGTGGTTCTGTGAAAATAAACCAATGAGATGAAGAATACTATTTAACAAGGCGAGAATGGACAAAACGGGTCTAGAAAATGTTAGAAATTATGTGTGACATCCAAGGGGCGATATCACCGTGACTGACAACGTCGGCCAAAGTTTGATTCATATAGCCATTGATCCCATTTTCTCATTAATTCGGAATATAGAAAAACAAGCATTACCAAACAAACAGGAGTACTGATAGTTTATGTGGCCGTGATTTGAAATAAGGACAGATAGCTCCGCTGAACACGAACAGGTATTCACAAGGTAATTCAATTGGGGACGCGTTTATCGATAACCTGTTGCTATTTGCATTGTAAACGTATATGCTAGGTAGATAAATCCAACATGCCAATCGCTCAATACCTATGAGTTTGTGGTAAACAGGATATGACAGGCTCGTGTTTATAGGTATGAATAGAAGATCACGTCTGTGTTTACACCAGGCAGGTGAACTGATCAATAATCCGGAGAAGTATGGAGACGTCTCGATTTCTTTCATCGAGGAGATCTTAGAACTTCCATCATAGTGCAATATATTGGTTGTACTTGTCGATGTTCAAGCCTGTGTGCCAGTTATGTATAGCTGGTCTAATATACTTGAAATTAGGGCCCAATTTTCCACGAAATATACGCTCGTTTGGCAGTAATATGTGATTTGAAGGTTCCTTGTTCGCCCTATATGGGCATACCGAAGCAGTTCCTTCTTTGATATCTGATATCAGCGTTTTCGCCAGTTGTCTCGATCCTTTTCTATTCTTTTGAGTGGTGTTGTATTATGGTACTGTTATAACGCAGGGGTACGTCATAATGACCGCACAACAGTAATCCAGCCAAACGAATAATAAGCATGTTTCTCTAAACAAAGAAACGTACATGTTTTATTTACACGCCTTGTATGCTAAAGCTTCATTGTTTTGACATAATATTTGCCGCTTGAAGGCAAGCATTTGTTGTTTTCCACACGCTCATCAAGCATTATGTTTTAGTCAACCTTAGCCAAATTTCGGAGATTTAAATCGGAAAAGGCCGAATGGGCGTGACCTCTTAAAGGAATAGAAAACCCTAAGATGATGCATACGTATATCGAAAGAACTATATCATTAGTATTCGAAAAACAAAACAAATCAGCTTTTCTAGTAATTCCGAATGAATGAGATCATTTTGAACATCAGAACTATTGCCCAGATCAATAATCCGTGGAAGTCGCCATTTTAACAAGCCCGAGAGCCGTTAGCCAATGAAAATCCTTTAAATATCACCTGACATTATTCCTGTGACGTAGTTGGGCCCAAGCCAGAGTAGCTAATAACATGGAGACCAATTGTAAATTATTCTGTCGATGGCTTTTGACAGATCGGTGGACCTTTCTTTACGCTCCGAGACGATTATGAGGATCGTGATATATGAATGTCGAATTGATATACAGGTTGACATGTGGCATTTTGCATATGATTTCACAAGCTCTCTTTCTGAGGCAAGAATATTAGGCCAACATCACCCGATAGCAGTAGAAGAAACGCTGCTAATGTTGCCGTTGTTGTTGTTTAATGCTTTACCTTATGGGATAGAGCCCGGATGACGAAGGCATATTTCTCGCAGCGCCATCTACATAAAAATAGTATGGCCCACAAACGTCACAGTCATTCCAACATGTCGCAGATCACAAAGTGTTAAAGTGTGATCGATAAATCGGTGTTTACTCAGCTGTAGAATTTTGTTAATTTTTTCTACCCGTGTTTTTGGAATCTGATGGCATAATTCTGTCATGTCGAGCACGAGTTTACGCAGAGTTTACTATTCCTTTAAAGGGAACGTAAACTATGCGGTAAAACACAGCGAGAATTATCCCGATAGATTACAAAAATCGTGACAAATATTTTTTCTCATTTTTTGCCAATGAATGAGACAGACGCAAACATAGAAATACCGTGATTTGGAATTTCTTCGGGGCGCCGCCATGTTTATTTTGGGCAGGATTTTTATCCAATACGAAAGCGTGAAATTTAGTTGTGCCGATAATCTCCTACGTCATCGGACATTCTCTGCGTCGAGATAACATGGCCGCATATGGTCGTTTTCATGCACTCCTCCGTTCCCCGACTAACAGAGGCAATGTTATAGATTAGCTTTGATGTAGAATACGGCCTGATTCTAGCAGATATTCTACGATGCCGGGCTGCTCTGCATTTGGCTGTCACAATGTACCAGGTAATCCCGACACGTCGCACTATCATCCTCGTTCATGTTTGTAAGCTACGGTCTCGAATACTGCACGTACTGCATCTCTGCCCATTGACGCGTTTTTACCTCCAGAGGCAGAAGAACTAGTGTCCGCTGACGTCACGATTCTTCAAACATGGAGGCCTCTATGTGGTTCCAGTGTAACGAAGTTAAAACGTTTAGTACTGCTTTGAAAAAATTGTAAAAAAATATCTGATACACGATTTGGATTCTATGAGGAAAAAGCTTTGACTGGCCATGCACGGTTCACCAGAGTTTACGTTCCCTTTAAAGGAAAGCTTACTCAGTTCAATAAACTTATGTCGTGAAGGCGTGTACTTATAGATAAAGTGTGTCAAATTTTTCTTACCAGTGAAGACCGGAAAGTATTATTTTAATTATTTCTTTTCCTTTTCCCGAACATCTGGGTGCCGCCATTTTCCTGGCTAGGTCTACGTAAGTTGGTGCTAGGAGTACTAAAAAACGCCACACGAACGTCACGTATTATTCTAAATTACGTCAAAGATGTCGTCATAATGGAAAGAGCAGGAAACATATGGAATATCGATTTTTATATGAATATACTATTAATATTGAGCATGTGAACAAATTCTACTGCTGTATTAGATCGTGAATGGTATTAAATTTTAACAATGAACGGTTCGTTGTGGGAGACGTGTTGAGCAAATGTACAAATGACGCTCTAATCTCTAATACGGCGTTATCAGTTCTAGCAGCCTCGTTTTCGTTTAAGACCGACTGTGGCAAATAAGGCAGCGCCCATATACTCGGAAATAAAACACAGAAATGAATAAAATAATACTTTTCCGTCCCAACTGACAAGAGATATTTGATTTTTAAGGGAGTAGATGACGTTCGTTTCTCTGCTCTTATGGGGCTACAAAATGGTCAAAAGTGAAATACGAGCGTAGCGTGCAAGATCTATGGCGTTACGTTTCGTAACTTGTGTCTAATTCCGCTTAACCCGGGGCTAGGGGCCGTATGAACCCATGTACTTCAAGATCCTCATGGTACTCATATGAACAGTCACAATCAAAGCGTGGCTGAGATACATCATTCTTTAGATGACGACCTTACAGCGAATATTATGGATTAAGAATACTGATCAGCGATACGGATTTGAAATTTTTGGAACATCATGATGTCTTGCCGGCATCATTGAAAACTGTTGACCGCTTCTCTCTTGCAGGAAACAAGCCTATGTTTATATATACTATGATTGTCTTTTTTGAATTTGGTGCTAATACTGTTATATGGAATATGGAATAGGTCTTTGGATTATGGACGCGGATATTCTCTAATGGACGACGGCTGAATTATGAATGACGGACCAGACGTTTGTAATTTGTTGAATTTTTCCAAACAAGCTGAATTTCCTAACAAATTACCCAGACATCTCAAAATGGAATAAAAATCAACAAAAGAAACAACAGAACCATTTTATAAAAATCAACAAAAGAAACAACAGAACCATTTTATGCGTTTTACTGGTGGTTCCATGGTGTGATGGGACCGACCAAAAATTGGCATATTAAATTCAACGGTTGGCGGGTGCAAAGTGCTCCAGAGGTTGAAAATTTATTCCTTTGGAATGCCCCAAAATTCACTCTTCTGAATGGTTAATAAATGGAACTTCAATAATATTCTCCACACCCACCCCGATTCCCCGCCCCCACCCCCTCCTGGAAATAGGACTGAAAAGACCCAGTTTATCTGTTATATCGCTAAAATTTACTAAGAAAGTATGGTGATCCCTGCTATTATTGCATATCCAACAAGAACTGTACGTGTTTAGCATTATATAGCAAAATGGGGAAAATTTGACCTTGGGAATTTTGATTTATTGAGCATCAAGCAAGAAAAAAAATTTCCTATGTATTCAGTGTTATGGCCTTTAAGTGGTATACATGCATTTGGCTGTCATATTTTTTAATGGGCTTGGTGACCCCCATTCTTTTTTCGTGGATCATCTTCTCTTGACCTGATAAATTACAAGCGTCTAGTCCGTCATTCCGCGTCCATAATCCAAAGATCTATTCCATATAACAGTATTAGCACCAAATTTAAAAAGACAATCATAGTATACATACACATAGGCTAGTTTCCTGCAAGAAAGAAGCGGTCAATAGTTTTCAATGATGCCAAAAAGACACCATGATGTTCTAAAAATATCATATCCGTATCGCTGATCAGTATTCTTAATCCATAATAATCGCTGTAAAGTCGTCATCTAGAGAATGATCTATCTCAGTCACGCTTTGATTGTGACTGTTCATATGAGCACCATGAGGATCTTGAAGTACATGGGTTCATACGGCCCCTAGCCCCGGGTTAAGCGGAATTAGACACAAGTTACGAAACGTAACGCCATAGATCTTCCACGCTACGTTCGTATTTTACTATCAGCATGCGATATGTATCGCCAAATTTGAGAAACTTTGAGTGGAGGAGCTTGGTGGAATAGCCCTGTTTTATAAGTTTCTGCAACAATGTTTTGTGACGTTTATTAAAATCGTCACATTTAACACACGATCTAGCAAATGCTACTAGGCGAGATATGTATACGCCACATGCAGGTCCCACTGGAATATTATTGTCCAGAAAGGGATGGAAACGTGCTAATACGGATCAAATATTCCTACTATCCAAAAAATGACCAATATGCTTATATTTATTATAATTTTCGCAACCTAAAGTCGAAAATATATCAACTGTCATCGATTAAAAGTATATTCTGGGTTACATGACATTTGAGTACCTTTCATTCATATTGAGTTATTACTCAAAACTCATCATGCCCGAATCCAAAATGGTAGCCACGGTGGTTCAATGCATGTAAATCGCTTTCGTCACATTTTCTCAATTTCAACGCTGAGACTTATTATCAGCAAAAATAAACAAAATAAAAAATAAAAATACTGAAATTTAACAAAACATTCGTCCTCTAGAAATGAACATCCTCCACAGCCTTAAGTAAAAAGTATTTGAATTGAGTGAAGCATCCCATTAATGTATGTATGCAGGTTTGTATACATATACGTATATGTGTATGTGTCACTTGGTTTGGTGAGATGAACATTAATGCGGATTTTCAATGGCGCTCATGATGAACATTGAGTTTAAATGATATTTTGCGTGAGCATTATGCAGAAATACATTCCGTGCACACGAAGACTTGAATATGGTCAGTTCCCAGAGCCCTTGGTTCATCTGGATAACTGGAGGCCAATTAGAGGTCTCTCTATATGCTCTGTGTATTAGAAAAAGGAAATGTCCATATACAGTTTTTGAATACTCGTTTATTGGTGTTCTTGAATAATTAAGAATAGCAGTGTTCAAAACATCCCATTCAACACTGGTGTTAAAGTTGTAATCGGGGTTGAATGTGAGGTGCATACGTTTACCTGTGGTCATATGGTTGCTCTTTAGTCGCCGGACGTCGTCAAATTTTTCCCCGCCGCTCGAATATTGCTCCAATTTGGATCATGGATGCGATTCTTCTTTTAATGGACGACAGCTTAATATTGAATGACGGACGAGACGCTTTCATTTCAAACTGAAATGGAACTGTAAACCATAAGACTTATGTTTAATACCCTTATTCAGTAATACATTCGCATTTGAAGGGAACATTAGTGTTACAAATTGGAACATTACCGCACCAGTTAAGAACTCCAAATTGGTCCGTCCAGAGTCCGAACATGTATGTGTATCTAGTTTACGCATCAATTGCCGTGTAATCAAATATTATGTACGTGCTAAACACTGTTTCGTTTGTAATAATGGTCATTTAGCGCTGATCGTGATCGTTGATTTCATTTAGAACGATGTTCACCTGACCCAAGTAAACATAATTTGCATTGATATAATTACATTGTATGTTTCCTCGGTGCTGCACATAAGAAGTCACAATAACATCGTATGTGGCGAGATTGCTGACAAATATAAGAGCCAACTTAATGGGCATGCCTTTGATATTATTTTTGTTTAATCGTGATTTCGGAAGTTCATACATAAACTTGATATGTCAGCACACCTATTATATTTTTAGTTTCCCATGTTACATGGTGATCAATTACAACTTCTTTGAAGGTGTGTCCCTTCTGAATGGACCATAAATATATTTTCTAAATTTATACCATGATAATAACCAGTGTCTCCCTTTTTTACACAATTAATTCGTTGGGTATGTTGACGTTTATTAATTGATTGAGGAAGTTCAAGGCTCATGTGTCATCGCAATTACCATATAGCCACAAATGATATATCAATGTATGTCTTCCTACAAAAAAACCCAGACATATTAATTATCTGCCTATATCACTTTCTGTGTTAATTAACCGCAATTGTACGTGTCCGACAACATTTATTTGTTCATAGCGCTGGTCACATTATCGCAAGTTTATTAGCGATTATGAAGTCAACGAACCAACGAGACTATTACGAGAACAGTTACCGGATTCCCACGTGCTTGAAATGCCACTCGGTGTGATAGTTTTCGCGAATAAGGTGTTTCGAGCACAAATAAATCAAAGATTGCTTTTTATCGCCTCATTATAGGGTAACGATCCCCTCAAATGTTTAGCCAGATGCTCATTTTCATCTCCCTTCCTCGTGTAATAAATTTCGCTACCTTGTACGACACACTCAATTCACAACTCTTGGTGCAAACAAAAATAATTTGCACGGTACCTTGATATCTGTATGAGTGAACCGCATTACGTCAGTGCATTTGTCCATACTCCGTGCGCATATCTGCTTAATGCTACGATGTCACTGGAAACACACGTATCACAGAGTAGGAGAGAGAGAGAGAGAGAGAGAGAGAGGGAGAGAGAGAATTAAGGTTTAATGTCGCGTTCAGCAATATTTCAGCTATATAGCGACGAACAAACAAAACTCTAAGTAACACAACACAAGGCTATTCTATGGATAACAACTTCTTTATTGCTGTGGAGCTGACGTTTCGTTGGAGATCCTTCCAACTTTTTCAAAGAAAAAAATCAAACTCGAGTACTCAAGCCGATAACTCAGTAATCCAACGCATTAAAATACACATACATTAATGCTTATTTTAATGTATTTTCATGTTTTAATGCATTAGTTTACTGAGTTCCCTTATATGTGTTGTAATTAACTTTAATACTTGTATTGTCGCTATATAGCTGAAATATTGATGAACGAGACATTAAACCTTAATTGTCTCTCTCTCTCTTTCTGTATTGTCAATGCTCTATCAAATTTTCCTTGAGAATTAAGAGAGTGGCTTGCGTATACAGGTAAGAAATTAATTGTTGCTTAAAAAAATATCAAAGTTTTCCATCCATCTAAATTTGGAAACTCTGGCTTGCACGAACAGTCTAGGCATTTATTGTCGACAAAAGTATTGAGAGGACAGACTGAATGAATACAACTCTTGCTCGAAAGACCAGTTATCCTTCGCGCTAAACATTATCCATCATACACTGGATCAATGTAAGGCAGGTACGCAGGCAGTCTAAACAGTAAACTGTTACAATTACAAGCGGTCATTCATTATTCAGCCGTCGTTCATTAAAGAATCTCCGCGTCCATAATCCAAATATCTATTTCATATTCTATATAACAACATTAGCACCAAATTTAAAACAAATCATAGCATACATAAACATAGGCTAATTTCCTGCAAGAGAGAAGCGGTCAACCGTTTTCAATGATGCCGGCAAGACATCATGATGTTCAAAAATATCAAATCCATATCGCTGATCAGTATTCTTAATTGTTATGATATTCGTCGTTAAGTCGTGATCTAGAGAATGATGTATCTCAATCACGTTTTGATGATTGTGGGTATTCATATGAACAGCACGACGATCTCGGAGTACATGGTCCCAAGCCCTGGGTACAGTGGAATCAGTTACGATACGTAACGCCATAGATCTTGCACGCCACACTTGTATTTTGCTATCAGCATGCGATATGTATCGCCAAAATTGAGAAACTTTGAGTGGAGGCGCCTTGTGGTATAACCCTGTTTGATTTAGTGTCTCCAACACGGTTTTGTGACGTTGATTAAAATAGTCACTTTTAAAACAGGATCTAGCAAAGTCTGCTGCGCCAGATATGTAAACGCCATATGCTGGTCCCACTAGAATATTACTGTCCCGAAAGGGATGGTTTACGATGTCGGAATTGTAATCATCACTTTTGTGGTAAGGTCGAAGAGAGAAAAGGCCCGCTTCATTTTTATAGAGATACAGGTCTGAATATGACTTGCCATCAGGGATATCTGTAGTTTCCTTGCAGTGCAGTGAAGGTGGATATATGTTCTTTACTGCGTCATTTGTACAGCGATAATCCACAGCGAGAAGATCGTTTATATAGCGTTTTGTGGATTAGAAGGAACGGGCTTTGAATTGATCGGTTTGATGGAATAGGTCTTTGGATTATGGACGCGGATATTCTCTAATGGACGACGGCTGGATTATGAATGACGGACTAGACGCTTGTAATTTGAAAGCGCCTGCAAGTCGTATTTATAAGAGAACAGGTTAGCCAACTGGGATTTAATTTAATTTAATACTAAATTACTGCCCGAACAAATTTCTAATGAGAATGAATTAACCCCGTTAAATCGCTCAACCCCAGCCTCCCAAAATCTGTGGATTATCAAACGACATAATTTGAGCGGGAAGGTAGTGCCAATAGAAAATTAACGAATACACGCATAAAATGAGATAAACACAAATGTAACTTGAACATATCAGACCTGAAACTATACACCAACATTAAAAATACAGAAACATGAACACTATAGAGACAAAAGCTTCAGAATCTTTTCTTCTAGTATATAAAGAACTCTATCTTGTGAATATTCTTCATAATAGCTTTCCGAAAATCTGAAGTCTTGTTTTACATGGACAAACACATATCTGAATCATGAACGAAATATGATAAGTTTTCTGGTCAGCCATATACATGCATAGTAATACTGAAACTGACGTTGAGATGGCAGAGGGGCTTAAAGCGTTTATGTTTAGTGCTGATGGATTTCGATGTCGAACACTACGTGAATAGTGACGGGGTCGAATTTCACACTGGATTCGCCTCCTCAGCATTAGTAACAATGCTCTACCAATAAAGTGTTTCCCTGGAAATACTTGGATATAAGAGAATACAAGTATTTATTTATCTATTCACTGTATAATAATGAATAATGAGAAGTATGCCGTAATGTTTTTGTCAGTTTGGCTTTGTTGTCCGTAAATACAGTAAAGCATATAATATTGACTGTGACATGATAGCGTTCGTACTAATACGTCCAAATTGTTATTTTTGCGTAGTAGTATTAAGAGTAACCTCGAGTCAGTTATCAATTGAAAGAAACAAATTCATTGCCTCTCACAGTTAATCTATACCTGAGATTGAATCCGTCGTGCGCGTGTTTGGATGCTTGGATTTATATTTTTCTTTAATCAATTAATGCAACATTGCTTACTTCAATACATGTATGCCACTGTGCTTTCTATTTGTTTAGGGGTTAAACAAATGTTATTGCTCGGGATTGGGGATATATACTGATCTGTGATGTCTATTTCATACCATTCCTCGGTATGAGTCTTTGCTGATGATTGGTGAAATAAAATCACTATTATAAGATTGCCTCAAGGCCTCGATATTGGATGGTAACTTTATACAAATTGGAGGAGTTCGTGTTAAGCGAGATTGGCGGGTCAAGATTTTTACATTGTATCTGATCAATTCGGACCGATAGAAATATATTATGTACATGCATTGATTATCCATGTATCTTTCTACTTTTCATTCTCTTTTACCGAATACCATAGCTAATAAGAAAGTGGGTATTCTGCGAAACAGTTGTTGACACTGACAGGGGATCATCTTAAGTCTGATATTTAAGAAGTTCTGTACCTTATCGACATCCCATCTTGCCACTTTGTAATTGTCTTCATAATTTACAATTAATAATTCTCATAAACGTGCCCCATTCATGCACGCAATGACCAAAATAATGTCATTTCAATACTGAGAATTATGTGTACTATGAGAGTTTGATCGGGGAATTAATAATTCCGCGTCTATACGCCTAAACCCATAATTACTCTTTCGTCTTTGTTTGGAATACCCGTCAGGTATATTCAAAGATAACGGTAACGAAGTTTCCTGGTCTATCTGTTATTTCCATTGAATACCTATATGCTAGACCGATCGGCATAATTCTGACGGTGTTATCCATCTATTTGCCCGTCGACGCCTACAGAAGGTTGCTCGGTACGTACTCTGCTAGGTATGTGCACTTGGGTTTCATTCCAATGTGGTCTGCCTTGCCATTTCATATGGGAATTTTATTGGTTCTGTGCGTTGATTGTATGGCATATTTCCTCGGGCGAACAAGTTCACTTCGGCGAATGCATCATTTGATGCGGGAGTAGGTGAAGTGGAAAATATGACACGTGATTGATGTTGGATTTGCGAATTCGTCTACTTGGGATGTCGATACATAAACCTAATTGAACATTGCCCGATATATTCCCACTCCGCTAATGTAGTTATTAATGTATTGGGAATACCAGACCTCTTATACTGTGATGCGATTTGATGAGAAACACTGAACTTTAAATGGGCAATCTAACCCTTAATTCTGATAATACGATTACTTTCGGTTAGTTTGAGCAGTTCTAACTTCCAGACGTCCGACGTCATTGATCACGTATATTAGCAGGGTACTGTACATTGCCCTCTGTAGACGTACAGTGACCTCGCCAGTTCCGATCCAGTGTCAGTTCCGACCCACTTCCCAAAATATTGCTTCTTGTCATAACCATGATCACGCGCAATCAGAAACCATTTGATGTATTCAAGCAAGTTGATCAACCGCTCAATCATGGTTAAATTATATTATGCATTTACTGGTTTTGTTAGGAGACAGCTTTGCACACCCACTCCATACACACGACTACATCGGTCTGAGTACAAACACCATGACTCGCCGTTGATCAAAAACCGTGTCGTCTGCCAGCGTTTCCGATCAAAGTTTTGATGTTTTGCTTCTCACATATAATTATCATATGGTACTATGTATCTGTCATAAATTTATTCACTGGGGGCTATACATTAGACAATATTGTTATTATTTATTCTTTGCTTTCTTTCAGTATTCATATAATCAGGTCCTATGTGTATTTGACTGTGATGTTTCACCTCTCATATTCAGTCGGGACAAACCAAACACCAAACAAAAACACAAAAAATTAGTGTTCGAGTTTTGCGAATGAAACGGCGTTAAGACTAGGGTGTCTTTTAGACGACTATCACGGATACGTACTGGCAGCAAGGTTGCACTTACTGTGTGTATCGACACATAAAATGCAAATGGGAATGAGATCTGATATTGAGAAAGAATCCATTACCCACAGATAATCTGCATCTCATTAATCGTATCTGCCATGGCGAAATTCCACCCCTCCCCCACCTCCAATATATTTCTTAACCCATGAGACAGGGAGCTGACACTTACCGAACTATATCCTTGGGTCAATTACAAGCGTCTTATCCGTCATTCAATATTCAGCCGTCATTCATTAACGAATAATGCAGCATTAGCATCAAATTCAAAAAGATAATTCCAGTATACATACACTTAGGCTAGTTTCCTGGAAGAGAGACGCGGTCCATAGTTTCGAAGGATGCCACCCAGAAGTCCTGATGTTCCAAAAGTATCAAATCCGTAGCGCTGATCAGTATTCTTAATCCATATGATACTCGCTGTAAATTCGTCATATAGAGAATAATGTGTCTCAGTCACGCTTTGATTGTGACTGTTCATATGAACACCATCAGCATGTTGAAGTGCATGGGTTCATACGGTCCCTTGTCCCTGTTGGGCGGAATTAGACACAAGTCAAGAAACGTAACGCTATATATCTTGCACGGTACGCTCATATTTTGTAGATGACCACCATGATGACGTCACAGTGACGTCATACCATGATGACGTCACAGTGACGTCATATTCAATATTGGAAAATTTTGCCCGCTTGTGTTCACAAAATCACCATTTTAGAAAATGAAATCTCCCCAGATCTCACCCTGTATTCTCGTGGATGCACACGCCAACATCTTTCTCCTTCTGAGCTTGACCTTGAGTAAAGCTTCACTCAGAGGGACAGGTGGGTGGGCATTACTTGAACTGAGGTAAGTTTTAGCTTCATAACATGAAATTACTTTGAAGTTATTCGCGCCGAAAACTTACCTCACTTCAACATTTATTGTATGGAATGCCAGAAGTAGGTTGGTGGTGAAATGTGATTATAATGCGCAGCGTAGACTGAGATTGTCTAAAGAGGTAAACGGACGGCTCCGAGCACCACTAAGATCTTATGTGCGATTCATATAACACGCAAGTGCTCGAATGTGACACATTACCATGTCAGATTCCAGATAAAGCTGCAATTGTAAACTTCCGAGAAATGTTCTCGTAGATAGCTTGATTATTCACCACAAACTCAGGAATTGTTGATAAAACTACATATTTCCAGTTCCTGGAATGTCTGATTTCTTTAAATGGAGATCTGACACCCGAACTGTCTAAGCAAAGGCCATCAGAAAAACGAGGTTTTGTACGAAAGCATCTTGAGATAATTTGCATTGATCGACTGGAAAGGTGCCTCTCGTGATTGTCGAAAAGCAAATGTATAGATATGTATTCTGCTCGCAGAGAAACGCGACAGGGAAGGGAAACAGCCGTCAGAGGCGGAAGCGTGTCGAATGAGAAATGGTAACCGTATCTTTCTCTCCGAATGACCCACGCTTTCGACCCAATGTTTATCCAGTTATGTCAAAACAAATGAAGTTTGTCCCCTACTGGGAGTTCTTGTTGTGGCACGGGAAGCCGTACTGGATTTACATTACTACCAGCAACCGGAAGCCGATTTGACATGGCCTTTCGAATAATCTTCATCTCCTGTCCGTAGATTCATCTGTACTAGTATGATACTCAGAAGAGAATCAGGCGTAACAGATCAAACCGGAAGCTGGTCCTGATGAGTAGGGGTGGAGACGTTCGTAGTCGTGACCGGTAGAGGAAACGGTTAACGTATTGGACTAGGAATTGGTAGACGAGTTTCAGAGTTTCAGATCGCTCGGTACATACCGGCCCAGTGCCTCATATACCACCGGTGTTCGGTATTTGCACTACGCCGTGCAATAGGGAGCCCTTTTCCGAAACCTGTTGTCGATAGGTCTAACCTAATTGCAAAGATATTTTTTTGAGTTGCGGAGATAGGCGTCGACGTTGGTATATATTGACCAGTATACGTACTCTGCTGTCGTTGAGGGAACCTTAACCTCTGATAGCTTGGTGGGCTCGTTTTAACAGTCTCGTCAGGTTAAGGACGAAATAAGCCAACCGACTAACCGGAATCCGCAGGAATGTTGATCTCCTCAGTTCTACCCGTTAATAGGGATGTATCGGGTAGGTTCGTTCCTGTAAACCCCGAACCAAATGAGTACGGTACTGCCATAAATCCAGTTCTCTCGGCTTCACATGATCCAGAAGACGCTTCTTGGCGCGAGACAGGAGGAATCTGACTCATCACGGTGTAGTTTTACTTCTTCGTCGTTGGACGTCTTGAATACGGGAACACCAACATCAACTGTCGCAGTAGTGCCGGGCTGTACATCATCAATGACACCCTCTACTTGTACCAATCTGGTGAGTTTCTCACCCGAATTGACCGTGTATGAAGACAATGGCAAGGAACTTGGACCGCTGGGAGGCGCTGGTTTAGTTTTATTAATATCAACAGTCAGTATAGTCCACTTCGCTGCCATAGCGGCAGGCCTGCTAATCTCGAATGTCGTTACGGGTAGGGGAGAAGGAGGTACATAACTCTCAGGTCGATCGAAACCAGAAAGCGCCAGTGCGTAATCACTCATGCTGGCCTTTGTACCACTCAAATATGCATGGAATATATTATCGGACCATTGGTTGCACTCTTCAAGAGCATTGTCCCATGTAGATATGATGCCATTGCGGCATGTCCGACATTTTAGATGTGGATCGTACAAACCACAGGAGATAAGGAGATGCTGAACATATTTGAGACCATATCGTTTGAATAATTCAAAGAATACTTCCCAAGGAACTCCTTGTAGATAATCAGCCGTCGGGACGTAATCCAACACTTGGTGACTCATCGAGATTTGAAATTTTAACAAGAAAATTTCATGTTATTAAGATAGAACTCCAAAATTATTGCATTCTCCTTCAGATCTAGCACATGCTCACGCCAAATTATGCTTCTCGCACTGAGCTCCACAGTGAAGTTGTGTTACCCAAAGAGGAAGGCGGGTGGGCATCACTGGAAGTTATTTGAGCTGAAAACTTACCTCACTGCATCACGTATTAAATAAAATGCCACAAGTAGGATGGTGAGCAATTAACATATAGTGAAAAACGTCAAAGTCAGCAGAGAGAGAGAGAGAGAGAGAGAGAGAGAGAGAGAGAGAATTAAGATTTAATGGCAATCAAACAAAATTCTAAGTATTCAAGTAAATAACTCAGTAAACTAATGCATTAAAACATGAAAATACATTAAAATTTATACAACAAACCAATCTCTCTCAAATAAACTCAAATACAACCTTCTTTTACTCGACTAAAAAGATCTTCCAAAGTAGCTGGTCGATAAAAGTTATCTCTTATAATCTTAAAATCTATACAGTCGATAAAAATATGCTTCACCGTGAGATCTTCGTGGCATGGAACACACCTTGGGACTGGCTCTTTTTTCAGCAAATGCTCGTGAGTTAATAGTGTATGGCCGATTCTACATCGTCTAATCATGGCTTGATAGAAACGTTTCTGGCTGTTCAGATGAGTATAGCCTACAGTTTTTTTGGAGTCGTGAAGTTTGTTATTATCCATAGCATCCCACAAAGACTGAAACAACTTTCTCACATAAGCACGATAGATGGTCAGAAATCACTGTGTGGGATTCCAACAGGATCAACCTCATCATCTAGGACTGCCTTAGCCATTTTATCAGCTTCAGTATTACCTTTGATGTCAACGTGACTAGGTACCCAACAAAATACAATATCAATCTGTTGATCAAATTTACAGTCATATAATTGTAGAATATTCAAGATGGTGGAATGAGTTGAATTTCCACTTTCAATCGCTTGAAGGCATGACAGTGAATCTGAGAATGTGATATATTTCTTCGTTTTAGCGGACCCAATACCTTCTAAAGCCGACAATAGAGCTTTTACTTCTGCTGCGAATACCGAACTTTTACTTGTACCTGGTAGTTGATAGGTTTTAGTTTTGGAACTAAAGATAGGAGCACATGCTACTCTCTCACCATCTTTCGAACTGTCTGTATAAATAGCCTGATGCGATCTGTATTTCTCTCTTAGTAGACCAAATTCTTGTGTATACACGAGCTGGCTCGTGTCTGCCTTTTAGTCAGCAGCTCACCCAGGATCTAAGAGATCATACACCAGTAGTAACATAATGTTAACCTAAGGTCTATATGAACCACTGCCGCTATTCTGACTTCCGTCATGATTGGCATACATTCTCTCCCCCCCCCCTCCCCGCTTTTCCGAAAGGGCGAGATAGTAAAATAACACTCACAATTAAAACAGGATAACATCTGTCGTCCGGGCCCCCGGGCCCATTGACACCCTCTGTGCTGTTACCCGAGTGCCAATGGAATAATAACGCGCCCTGGCTCGAGGGCTTGAGAAACAGAGGTATCTTCTCCGTTATATTTTGCCAGCGATCTGCTGGTGGTTTGGCGAGAGTATGGTAGTACATCCCAGGAATTTGCGCCTTTGCGACGGACTCGGTTCCGATTTCTTTTTGTGTGGGAGATAAACAACAGGCGTCAGTATCCTTAAGACAAACTATGGTCCCGGAACAACTGCTCCTTAAGACATTCCTTAGCAGTGAGTTGTCGATTTGACTGTGGTATTTTATACCTTGACAGTGGAGGCATGGTGCCAACGGTGTAAGCAATCTCGTGTACACCCAGGGGAAAAAGGGAGACCGAACGAAAGTACTTGCGTTCTTGTCTGTTGGAACATCGGAACATGCAGTATGCATCCCTTGCATTCAGATAGGGCACCCGATCTCCCTGTTTTAGTGTCGACCGGATGAACCGGAAGGAATCAATGCTCAGTGGAGGCTGAGTAAGAAAGTCCTTGTTGAGGCGCTTGAGGTTTACAAACATGCGCTTCTCCGACGTGTCTTTCTTGGGGATGATAGAGACCAGCGAATAGAACTCGGGGAATTGTCGCAAATCCTAAGTTCTATGACAGCCGCCTTCTCTATGAGTTTGTCCACAAAGGATTGTATTGGCGATAGATAATCCGCTCTTAAACGAATGCGGGACGGAGAGGGAATAACAGTAAGCGGTGAAATCGTGCCGAACGATAGGCGATAGCCAGACCTTATTGTTCGAAATAACCACGATTCCGCCTCAACTGCTGTCCAATTTCCCCAAAACAACTGAAATCTCCTCCTACTGGAAGATGTTGATGTGGTGGGACCAGAAACGTGATATCCCGGTGTTTCCGCCATGCCGGAAGCCACCCAGTATGGCCTGAAACACCACTTGTCTGCTCGGACTGCGGGGATTGCCCCTTGTCTCCTTCTTCCTACCCCAGGAGGATACCCTGTAATCGTCCGAATGGGGGGGGGGGGGGTATCCCGGCATCCGTGTGAACCCGTTTTAGCTCTGAAACTGGAAGGCGGGGATGCCTACCTGCTTGAGGTTTAAGAGCTTCAGGAGCTAGCCTCTGCGCTCTATCTTCCTGGGTAATCGGCTCTGCTAATACTAAGTGGAACATATTCGCGAAAGAGTTATAGCATTCGATGCCGGAAGTGTCTTTACCAATCTCGTAACCGGATACCACTCTCGCGATTCTCGCACGTGGGTTCGGTCGAGAAATATCGAATGTCGAAAAAGTCGTAGAGGTCAGAAATTAGTACATAAATTCTGCGTGCATCTGGATCAATATTCGTGGGTTCATTATAAACTGATCCGTCGTATTGATCTATATCTACTTCCAGCTTCCCGCGGTCTTCCTGTCAGCAGGGACTCTTGGAAGGGATATACCCCGTCAAATTAGGACCGGACTCCCAAATTCGAGAAGCCAATGCCTCAATGTTTTCAGTTCCTGCCGCTGCTGTTCCATTCCCACAAGAACGGCAGCCAGGGTCGCATCGGGCATTGATGAGCCAAGCGGGAGCATGCAGGGCCCGATGAGGGATGTTCTTAGTCTTTAATGGCTGCGTGCACGGCCATTGTATGGGTGATTTAGTGTGAACACAAAATACAATAACCGTTGAAGTGAGGTAAGTTTTCAGCGCAAATGACAAGTCATTTTTGGACGATTTTTCGGTCAGATTTTTCGAATTTCTCAGTTAAGGTTTTTTCTTCGCAAACCTACATGATGAATTAGTAAATAATAATCTAAAGAAATAAAATAGCTTTTGTCCACTTTTCCTCAATGAAAAGCAGGAATGTTGAAGATAAATGACAAAAACATCACAATTCTGGTACCCCACATAATCACCATTTTGAATTTCCCCGTGATCTTCTGCTGGGGGTTATGCACATAGGTTCAACATGACCCCAATATAATAAACTACAAGCTCTCAGGTTTTGTTGTTCCGGAGATAGGGTAGAAAATTAGGATTAAGCGAAACGTTCCTATTTGTATCACATTGTGAAATACTTATAAACCTTTATGTCAACTTAGATTTAGTCTCGTGAAATACTGACAGGGGACGTTAAATAAAGCGTCAATGTTCAACGCCGAATACGCGCCAAACCTCAGCTTTTTCAGGACAAAAGTGTCGAATCTAACATCCCGTCGAACGGAGAGGTCTATGTACACTTTTACGGATATCGATATTAGATTAACCAGTACAGAACGCTAAATGTACATTCAATAACATTGATTTTCCTTTTGTTAGCTTTTGTAATCCGTGTGATATCTCATGTAGTTTCATGTTATGTATTGGCACCAGGTGTATACCTTACCCATTGGCAAAGAGGAATCCTGCTAATGTTAAGGTCAAAAAGACATAGGTCAAGTTAACTGTGGCCGAAAAATAAACTGTAAAGCATTCAAAATTGTTATGATTATACTGCATGTATATGTGGGATGTCGTTGCGAAGAAAAGGCCTATTTATTTGATCCCTCGGCCAAATTTGACCGAAGTGTATTTTCTGCGTCGTCTGTCTGCAAGTCCATCTTGCTTGTTAACGCAATATTTCTTTCCAAATTCATATGGCATAATGTAATTCGCGATATGTTTGAACCCGATTGGAGATGACTGACCGTGTTTTTTGAAGGATCTCACCTAGACTCTCTAAATTCATACTACATACACAACAATTGACTAGAAACCCTTCCAATTTGACTGACCTTGGCCAATTTATCAAGGTCAAATGTAAGTTAATGCAACATTTCGAGAGCTCATGACTTGGTTATCCAGATTCATACATTTATTCATACATATGCAACTGGTAAATTTTACGAATCAGCTGGATTAAAAAAATTGTCTCTTAAGCTTTTATTTCTTTTAGCTTTTAGGTGTGCGAAGGCGTATATTAGACCCAATACTATTTTTGCTTGAAAGGGAAATTGACTAATCAATTTAAAACCTGGAACTGGAATATATCCCCTGATGCCCGATCATTGTCGTATGGAGGTGAGAACAAGAATCACTGCGTGAAATGGTTAAGTTTCCAATTTCGGAAACCCGCCGGAAACCTATTGGAAACTGTTTCGCAACAGTTTCCAATAGGTTTCCGGCGGGTTTTTATAATTGGAAACTTGATCATTTCACGCAGTGAATGTATCGAATATTAACTTTTATTCATGAAGCAGTCTACAGTTTTCAGGGGTGTCAGTACGACAGCATAGGGCTCATGTCACCTGCATTACAGGTAATTTTGTTTCATATTAACATGAATATCCGAGTTGCGGTCTGTAAACTCCTGTTATTACGCTGTACTGTCGATTCTTCTTGTCGGTCGTGGGTAGGTACGTGTAGGTAGATATAGCTGTCTTCTGATTGTCGTGTTGAATTTGGCATTTCTTAGATCCAGATACTAGAGGAGACATTTTGTAATTGATTCTTTGCTACGGGTACGGGATATCTTTCAACCCCAAGACAATTGCCGATCATACTGACCGCTTCTAAAATATGATATGGTGAGAATTGGAAGAATGTAAGGGCATCTGCACAATGCGTTGTAAAAACTTTACAACATTATCAGCAGCATATCTGATAATTAGATTCATGAAAGACAACTCATCCTTATCCCGATGATCACTGTGGCGATTGTCAATTGACATGTCCCATATTAATCTCCCGGCGAATTCACAACTATATTTGGCGGTAAAAATACCCTTATTGTGGCGGTAATTTACTCGACCCTTCGTGCTTCACAACTTACATGTAACATCAGATATCTACAACACATATAAGGGAAGTGGGAAGAGGTGCCGACATACTGACTGCGTCACATGACTTCACAGAATAGTCCTCTGGTTAACCTATTCTAAAGCACATACCGAGAATCTAGCAATTCGTGATATGTGTTGTATCTCAGGTACGCTTTTATTGTACCTGTTCATGTGGCAACTTGGATGATGTGACCACACGGCCCCTAGCACCGGCATAAGCGGTATTAGATACAAATCTAGAGAGCTATGATGGAAATGCTCTGACAACTCGTATACTGGTAATTGGTGAGCTGTTTCGCTGACAACTCGTGCATTGGAGATTGGTGAGCTGTATCGTCGTCAGATGTAAATGACGGCATTTAACACAAAAGACTAGTCTGTAAGGCCCGATGTCGACCCAGCATCAACTTCCCACAAATGCCAACATATATCAAAGACCAAAAGGTCTGTACAGGGGGCGGGCCTCGAGGACGAAACGTCCACCAGCAGAATCTCGCCATATACAGGAATAAATTACAACACATATAAGGGAAGTGGGAAGAGGTGCCGACATACTGACTGCGTCACATGACTTCACAGAATAGTCTTCTGGTTAACCTATTCTAAATCACATACCAAGAATCTAACGATTCGTGATATGTGTTATATCTCAGGTACGCTTTTGTTGTACCTGTTCATGTGGCAACTTGGATGATATGACCACACGGCCCCTAGCACCGGCATCAGCGGTATTAGATACAAATCTAGAGCTATGATGGAAATGCTCTGACAACTCGTATACTGGTAATTGGTGAGCTGTTTCGCTGTGACAACTCGTACATTGGAGATTAGTGAGCTGTATCGTCGTCAGATGTAAAAGACGGCATTTAACACAAAAGACTAGTCTGTAATGCCCGATGTCGACCCAGCATCAACTTCCCACAAGTGCCAACATATATCAAAGACCAAAAGGTCTGTACAGGGGGCGGGCCTCGGGGACGAAACGTCCACCAGCTGATCCTCGGGTTTATTTGGTCGTATTCCTGATTCTTAATCCGAAGTGTCAGGATAGCTTAAGGACTTTGCACGAAATCGTCTATGTAGATTAACCATTTCGTAGTAGATTGCCTGGAGCTCGAAGGAAGCTTTGGCGATTAGGATATACTGCAGAAGGACAAAACCAGCATGCGTTAGTTGCTAACTAGTTGTATATTCTGATATTAATTTCATTAGAAAATCTTAATCACATGTACTAAGGCGAGAGCAATATAGGTGCTAGTCAATTTATTCCCAACGTTGCCTGAGTATTTTGATTACTACAGTATTTACCGAACCCTATTTCAAATTAACATCATTTTTGTAGGCAGCTGAACATTAGAATCGAAAGACCGTATTCAGACGTCTCCGTATCCGTGTGTGTGTGTGTGTGTGTGTGTGTGTGACTGAGGGGAGGGGGGTGCAGCCTCCAACTTGAAGGGCGTGGGTGCTCTGACCCCCCAGGTTCACTAAAAGCTAGCGTTTTTTGTGTTTTTGTTCACACGAGTTACACACAACCATTGACGCAAGATGTTTGGGCGAATGTGTCTCATTATTTGGTCCTAATATGACCTAAAATGCAGATGTTTATCGCACCAGGAGTACCCATCGTTTTGCATCTGTAAATTCGACGGTTTTCTGGGTGAGCCGCCTGCATAAGTCTTATAAGTTCTTAAAATTAATAAGCTGAAGTCTGAGCCTATAACGTCTAGTTGTGAACATGGACAGAACCGTGAAATATCCATCCGGAGCATCCAGAGCAAATCGACGATATACTTTCAGAATTCAACAGAAAGTACAATCTTACATCTAGATTTAAAAATATATATCCCTCTACAAAAGTGAGCCTTGGAGCCTTTAAATGCTGGGGTAGTACTATACCCTCCTCTCCAAATGGGAAACAGATTCCGCCGTAACTGCTGTGGTATGTGCAATGGAAACAATCACCTGGCTTTGGAAGGAAGGTGGAGTGCTGTGACGAATCACGCCCTTCCACCCTCTGCTTAAATGCTACTGTCTAAGATATAACTGCATAGTTCGAATTTTGGAAAGGAAACTGACTTTAACACGAACAAATCGTCTTGCCTTGGTGTTTGTATGTCCGGGAACGCGAAGCAAAGATTCAGAATAATGCCTTCTCTATTTGGCTGGTCACAAAACTATAATGCACGCCAAGACAGACCTACGCACTCATACTATCACTTGACACAACGAGCATTTAATGCATGTCATTCGCAGCATGATTTGCGTTCAGGATGTGAAGGCAAATGTGATATACATATATTGAAATATTGTATATTCACGTTTCCACACGATATGTTTTACACAGGGCAACGTTTCAAGATTGTATGCATGGTTCGAGAGTTGAATAAAATTAATTCATTTTTTTTGTTTCAATTGTTTCGGCTTAATTTCTCTCTCCAAGGTTCCTGGAAGAATGACTTCAATATATCGTATTGTACAGGCACCGTACGATATACTGGCATTGTGATCGTAACCAATTTGATTTGAAACCGAGTGTTGGTGAAGTGACTGCCGCGAGCTTGAGGCCAATACAATTCAATCAACTTCCGAGGTACAAGCTGTCAATCCATGAAAGCCTTGCAGTAAAAGGCTTTGTCTGACAGTTTATATTCATATCAGAAGTGGAGGCTACATGTACAGACTTGCGTGGCGTGTAAGGGCGATTACACTACCTTACACTTCCAGATATTCCGTCCCATGAGTTGATCCTCCGAGTAAAGGAAGTGAACCACCTTGAACCGCTTGATCGAAATGAAACGTCTCTAGAGATGTTCGATAAGCGGCAAAATGTTGAAATTTCCCAAGAATACCTAATGCTAACGTATTGATTAGAATTGGCAGCATTGAGGTATGTCCCTTACCCTTCCTTTAGATATATTTTGTCTAGTGAACGAGAAAACATGAATTTCAACCTCAAGCAGACTAATTTTAAATTTGGGAAAAAACCCAGCTGTTCTTGCAATGTAATCAAATGTGTGAACATCGGAAGTGGGTCGATTCTGACACGCCTGCGAAACTACGGTCGTTTTATGTGATGCTGAGGATTCTGTCCGGTCGTCCGTCTTTCTACCCAGTCCGCTCCTAACCGGTTTCTAACGTTCACTGCGTTCACTGTGACCAAGGATTTAGAGGATTAATGGAAAGTTTCAATTCTGCGTAAGTGGATGTAAAGGGTATGGTGTCACTGTGGCCCAAAAAATTCAAAACTATTTAAATTATTTGTTGAGGATTTATTCAAAAAATTCAAAGGTTAAGTTCACTGTACCTCCATTCAGGAAATTATAAAAAAAAATGTCATGTCCGTGCTGTACAAGTACTCTAATTGAAGAAGTTGAAGTGTGATAAATTTCAAACTAACTATTTCCACTCCCATGTTTGAAAGTTACGACTAAGGGTCATTGAAGTCCCAAGCATGTCAATGCTCGCCATACCTGAAGCCTCCGACATATGGAAAAAGCTAATTGCTGGACGTAGAGTGTGCGGGCGGCGTCTGGTGACGCCAAATTGTCTCTTGTTGACTGGACACCTAAAATTGGGCAAGCCAATTCAATACATCATCAATACATGCTATAAATAAGTCCTATCTATTGAAATGCATGTTTTGAACATCAAACTTTTATATAATGTGCAATTTTCTTCGTTTACATTATGTTCAATTCGATTCGAAATTAGGCAAACTGACGTTGCAAAGATTATTTGTAGAGTTGCCTGCTACCATTCAGTATCTTTGGTTAGATATTTAAAGTTTGTAAAGTTAGATACTTGGTCAGAACAGCCATTTCAAATTATTTCATACGCATCACAAATACAGAATTACTCATTCTGTAGTCCTGAATGTATCCACTTTCACACATGTACATGTCTTGCAGTTGAAGATTAATCTGCAAAAATATCCTCAAGGATTTAGATCGCATGATCGGGATTCATATACTTCGACTTTGAAATGGTATCATGGCAATATCTGTTCAGCAGTTTAATATTGTTAGCACTGCCAAAAATACCCTACTTATTTAAGATTATGCACTAAAATTTTCTTGAAATAAGATAATTTTTACTCAAAATAAGTTAAATTTTAAGAAAATTTTAAGATTTTTTTTTCTTGTTGAAGTAAAAGTTGGAGTGGGGTAAGTATATTTTACTTAAACAAGAAAAATTTAAGAATTTTTCTTTAAAAAATCTTGTTTTAAGAAAAATTCTCAATTTTATTCATTGAAATTTAAAAAAATACGTAGTCAGTTGGTAATCAGTTCGTGTGTACTAGAACTGTGACGGTTAAATTCGCGATATTCGTTCGCTATCTGCGTCAGAGTCGGACCTAGCGCATTAAAAGAAACACAAGAGATCTGCTGTAGTGTGAGTATACAGTAGCTGAAAGCTAGGCGATGTGAGGTTAAATCTGATGAAACAAGAATAGATTTTGCGTTTGTCAAGAAAATCAAGCACCTGTTTTAGCTGAACTTCAGCTGTCTGTTCCCTGTGAATCTGTATTATTTTCACATGTTTTCCTCCGAAATATAGACGTTCATGCAGCATTTCGAAGAACTGTAATGCCAATATACTTGTTGTATAAATCAGTAATTAAGTGCCTTCTTTCTCTTTCAGCTTTTAATTATGATATCAATTGGCCCTGCCAATGCTAATAAACATGCACAATCATAGCTAGGTGATCAGCGATTGAAGTGAAACGAAACGAAGTACAAATGATTATTCTTCGTTAATCTTGCAGCCATATGGAACTATATTGTGAAAAGAGAACTGTGCATAATGGAATCCATAAGCTAAATTAGGACTTCCAAGAAGTCTTTCCTTGCACTGCGCTCTTTCAGCAGTAATGCTCTTTTTTTTCAATCCCTTGTCTTATTGGAGCAGCTACTGAAAATATAATTAGCGAGGAATGTTGGTATGAAGAGAAGTTGTTTTCGTATAACACATAGTTGTGACACCAGACAGTTCCAGTCGGTTCCAATTAGAGGCCCTTGCTATCCGCGTTATCAGTGAGCGAATCTTTCTTTCTGACAGTTCGTTCCTCCCCGACAATATCACCAATCCGTCTCTCTGTCAGTTCCTCACGTTTGCTATTAACGCGATAGCTGTGAAACTTTCAAGTGATTTTTTTTTTCAAGAAAAATGATATCCTCTTCCTCTATCCTTGTCAAAGTTTCCCCGGCCCCACGATCTATATCTTCTAAAACATTTTAGTGGCTATAGCATAAATTGCCAATGACAAACTTCTGATTACAAGCGTCTAGTCCGTCATTCATAATCCAGCCGTCGTCCATTAGAGAATATCCGCGTCCATAATGCGCATCCACCGAATGCGTAATGCGTGCATGAAATCATCGTTATATGTATATGTACTGGGTTCGGAACCCTCCAGCAATGCTGTATTCATTGGTGGTGATTATGGAGAGATTCTGTTAAACGGTGCATGGCCTTAGTTATCGGTTTGCGTTCCGTTTTGCGTTTCCTTTCGTTCAGCTAAAGCCGATCAATTCAAAGCCCGTTCCTTCTCATTCATCAGAGGCTATATAGACCATCTTCTCGTTGTGAATAATCTCTGTATGAATGACCCACTGACTGATATATCTTCACTGGCTTTGAAGAAAACTACAGATAACCCTAGAAGACACATATTTATAAAAAGCTCTATAAAAATGAAGCGGGCCTCGCTCTCGTCGACTTCACAACAAAAGAGATGATTACATTTTCGACATCGCAAACTACCCCTTTCTGGACAGCATATTCTAATTCCGATTAACCCTGGCTAGGGGCCATTATGGACCCATATAGTTCAAGATCTCATGGTATTCGTATGAAAAGACACATTCAAAGCGTGACTGAAATACATCCTCCTCTATATGAGGACATTGCAACGAATACCATAAGAAAAACCCTAAGGCGATGCATACTAATATCTAAAGAACTATATCATTAGTATTCCGAATGAATGAGAACATTTTGAACATCAGAGCTATTGCCCAGATCAAGAATCCGTGAAGGTCGCCATTATAACAAGCCTGAGAACCGTTAGCCAATGAAAATCCTTGAAATATCACCTGACATTATTCCTGTGACGTAGTTGTGCTCTAGGCAGTGTAGCTAATTACAACACATATAAGGGAAGTGGGAAGAGGTGCCGACATACTGACTGCGTCACATGACTTCACAGAATAGTCCTCTGGTTAACCTATTCTAAAGCACATACCAAGAATCTAACGATTCGTGATATGTGTTGTATCTCAGGTACGCTTTTATTGTACCTGTTCATGTGGCAACTTGAATGATATGACCACACGGCTCCTAGCACCGGCATAAGCGGTATTAGATACAAATCTAGAGAGCTATGATGGAAATGCTCTGACAACTCGTATACTGGTAATTGGTGAGCTGTTTTGCTGTGACAGCTCGTATATTGGAGATTAGTGAGCTGTATCGTCGTCAGATGTAAATGACGGCATTTAACACAAAAGACTAGTCTGTAAGGCCCGATGTCGACCCAGCATCAACTTCCCACAAGTGCCAACATATATCAAAGACCAAAAGGTCTGTACAGGGGGCGGGCCTCGGGGACGAAACGTCCATAACACGGAGACCAATTGTAAATTATTGTGTCGATGGCTTTGGACAGATCTGTGGACCTTTCTTCACGGTCAGAGACGATTATGAGGATCGTGATATATGAATGTCGAATTGATATACAGGTTGACATGTGCCATTTTGCATATGATTTCACGAGCTATCTTTCGGAGGCAGGAATATCAGGCCACATCACTCGATAGCAGTAGAAGAAACGCTGTTAATGCTGCCGTTGTTGTTGTTTAATGCTTTATCTTATGGGATAGAGCCCGGATGACAGCGGGATTTTCGTCGCAACGCCATCTACATAAAAACAGTATGACCTACCATACGTCACAGCCATTCCAACATCTCGCAGATCATGAAGTGCTAAAGTGTGAACGATAAATCGGTGTTTACTCAGCTGTAGAATTTTGCTAATTTTTTCTACCCGTGTTTTTGGAATCTGATGGCATAATTCTGTCATGCCGAGCACGAGATTAAGCAGAGTTTACTATTCCTTTAAGAATACTGATCAGCGATACGGATTTAATAGTTTTGGAACAGTATTATGTCTTGCCGGTATCATTGAAAACGGTTGACCGCTTCTGTCTTGCAGGAAACTAGCCTATGTGTATGCATACTATGATTTTTCTTGAATTTAGTGCTAATTACAAGCGTCTAGTCTGTCATTCATAATCCAGCCGTCGTCCATTAGAGAATATCCGCGTCCATAATCCAAAGACCTATTCCATATTCCATATAACAGTATTATCACCAAATTCAAAAGGACAATCATAGTATACATAAACATAGGCTGTTATATGGAATAAGGAATAGGTCTTTGGATTGTGCACGCGGATATTCTGAATAACGGCTGAATATTGAATGACGGACCAGACACTTGTAATTTGTGTCATTTATAGGGCCCTAAACGTTTACTCTCATGCGAATGGCAGTGACCGTTTTAAGCTTTGCATATGATCGGGCTGAAACTTCATTGTGACTTTCTGTCGCTCTCGGGGGAGGCACTTCTAAGCGAGTCACTAAAATGTGTTATCCTAACATTTTACCATTTTACTGAATATTTAACCCTATCTGGCCTGTGGATTTGGGTGTACCGCAGCCTAGGACGGGGGCGGAAGGTGTCTCCTATATATTTTCGCTATCCCTAAGGTTATAGGGCCGAAACTATCCACACTATCTTTGATTCAAGCTCTACAAGAAAATGTATGGCCGTCATAATGACGTCATTTAAAAAAGTCATTTATTGCACTATTTTTTTGGTCAGATTTTCCAACTTTTTATTTATGTTTTCTTCACAAAACTGCATGATATTATATAATAATCTGATATGAAACAGAATAGGTTTCACCCACTATTCCATGCACAGAAGCAAAAATTCTGAAGAAATCTGACGAAAATATCACTTTTCTCGTACTCCACATGGCCACCATTTTTAATTTACCCATGATCCTCTGTTGTGGGGTCCTGCGAATAGGTTCGAAACTACAAAGTTACGGAGTGTTAGCTCTCAACTTTTTGTCGTTCTGAAGAGCGATTTTTGAAGGGTTTAGTTCCGATAGGCATTCGAACATTATGATATCCACACCACATTCATCAATCGCAGCTACCGGTCAAGCTTTGCTTTCTGGGAATTGGCAGGGCCACTGCTGTCTGTGATATATATCAAAATCCCCATTCATAATTACAATTCATATGTTACCCGTCTTAGATCTTACAGCATTCCAGAACAGCTTCGAACGTTCATCTTCCAGCAGGTGTAATGCGAATGTTCTGAAAGTGGTCGTTGAGAATTAGATGTATAAGATATTACATGTTATATACATGTAGAAGGATTGACAATTTGAAACTGAAGAGATGCCATAATATCGGAAGATAATACAAACTGTAAAATCTTCATTTGTGAGGCAGTAATACATCACAATCTGGACATTTAATCGTGTTCATTTTCGAAAGACCTAACTCAGCAATACAACATACAGGCATTAATTTACAAGGAACATCCTTCCTCCCTGCATTGGACAGGGGTGTGCCAGAGCAGCTTACTGTGTTATTACTTCCAACTTGACGGCTATCGGTCTATACATTGGTCACCAAGTTAGTGTCATTGATCACAGGGTTAACTGGTTATGTTATTTAACACGATGTAACTTTAATGCGATCAAGGGATATGATTGAATAATATGTTCGTCTGGATTATATAAGAAGTAGGTGAATGTTTATCCATAGCTTAGCTATACACATGAACGAGAAGAAAAATCAGTGGGATGAATATTGTCTACAAATAACCATATTCGCAACAAAACCGAACGGTGAACGCAGGCAACCAATAGCCAAGGTACCTGAAAGGTGTGTATCGCCTGAATTGAAACTGTCTGGGTTTTACGCAACGTGGCGCTGCGAACTGCCTTACTCAGCGAACTCTAAAATCATTCAGCGGACATCCATTGGGTGTGATTATTGTACGCACCGTATTTTTTTCTCAGAATTGCAAGATTATGTCTGCGTTACGAAATCAACGCAACTGAGAAAATTATGCAGTGATATGCCAGCGACGGCACGACGCTTATTATCCATTATCTGCAGGTTAGCGATGCAGTATTTCCACGTCCATAACCCAAGCACCTTGTACCTAATTAGGCATAACAAGAAATATAAATGAAACTAGCAAGGTTTCTGCAATGGAGAAACGGTCAACAGTCTTCAATGATGATATCAAGTATTTCTCTCGTGAGATTTCTATCGTGAAACACGTGCACCCTGGTTAAGTAAAGCATTTCGACTTTGACATGTCATTGTAGGGCAAATACAATCAACTCGAATCCTGAAGTAGCAACGGATCGTATTTGCAAACTACTATGTATCATCGTCTTTAATCCCGATAGTATAGTGTACAAACAAACTCGAGTAAGCCACACCTGCAGTGAGACTGTTGAAGCCCAGACTTTATGCGTATCAGCATTATTCAAAGTCATCGTCAATCCATATTTGTAAAGGATAGTCCGCTAGTATCTCAAAGCGAACATTTTTGCCAAGAATGATTACTCATATCCTCTCCCCGTAATGTTCTTGTTTGCTTTCATCTTGGCAATTATAGATCAGTAGACTTGCTTTGATCTGCCATTTGATTGTTGTGTTGAATTTGTACGAAAATGTTTGCCGCAACACCCTTATTATTCGACAGTATACCATACATGCAGTTTGCATCTACATACATCCAGTTGCAGATTTGAGGCAATGATTAAAGTTTTTTCTCAATTATTGTACCTGGACATAAAAAAAACTATCCAATATTAACGGAAGACAACCAAGCCTGATCCGTTGCTCACCGTGAACATGTTCAATAGATGGTTGGCAGGTAATCGCATGGCTGGATTACCCATGAATGCACGAACTTTCGACAGAAATTATAACCGCTTAGTGTTGACGTAAATACTCTCTCATATCTGTTTGGCTGGTGAACTTTTTTCTCAATTCTTGAATTTTCTTCATTCCAATTTTCTTCACGCCATATTGGAGCGATATCATCCTCGGTTCAAGAACGGGCACTGCAACCTAACGATTCCATATTGAAGTGACTAGCGCTAAAATAATTCATTAACGTGTTTTTATAGGCATACACAAGTCGGCTTATATAACACAAATCTTATGGATAAATTTTATTGTTCTGGTGCTGACGTTTCGTTGGAGATACGTTCAATTGTTCTCAAAGCTACTGTAGCTTAACGAACATTCACCTTTGAGAAAGTTGGAAGTATCTCCATCGAAACGTCAGTACCGGAGAAGTAAAAATAGCCTTGTATCATTAACGATTGGAATATAATATAGAGTATTAAAGGCCAACAAAGTTCATGGGCATGTGACAAAGGGCAATGTAGGTGCTGCCGTGTGCGCGAATCTGTGCTCCCTACATTATCAACGTGCAACAATTTAAGATCATGATGCCAGATAGGATTTGCTGAGCTCGTCGATTATTTAGACATGCATAAATCAGTAGTAATTCTATTCCATCTTCCATTGTCAGTCAGTTTAATATCGGCCTTTGTATGAGGCGTATATAACCAACATACAGTCCCGCCCACTGATTTAGAATGAACCCTTGGATTCTATAGAATTGGTATGTACATTATTCATTGCAGGTCGCCACGCAGCTGACCATTCACCGACACACTGAGGCGTCAATCGTGTTACCTTTGTCCGCATCAAAGTCAACTCTATAGACTAGGAAGCAAGACTATAGAGAATAGGATTCAGCGCAGTCATTTCACTCCTATAACCATATTAATGCCAATGTATACTATATAGAAATGTGTTTACACGGATGTTATGAGGAGGACGAGTATAATAGGAAGTAACTAAATTTTTAGTTTGAAGACAACGCACATGCGCATGATAGCTATATCATATTTAAACATAGCTATATATAAATCTTATTTAGTAATCTAGAGAAAATTAATTAAACATATTAATGAAGTAATAATGGTTTTATTTCAAAGGAAATAACGTTATATATTCAGCGTCGGAAATATTTGTGCGAGTTAAACTTCAGCCGTAACCGGCATGTACAACTTGTAAATTATTACTTGTACGTAAAATGGAGAAATGATACCTTGCCCTGGTGGGATCGTTTGGTAAACATGTTTGACATTTTCGTATCCTGTTTAACCTCTGTCGTAAGGTCGTCGATTATTATCAAGTTTCTCACAAATCAAGTTTCAATTTCAATTCAACTTTATTGCGATCTCTGCACTGGTGGCATGGACCAAGGGCAGACACCTCCCAAAAAACATAGAAATCATGTGAGACAACTCCCAAACAATAACCTGTGGAGGCAACTCCAACAACTAAATGGAAGAATACAAACATTGAAAGTGGGTAGGATATCAGCAGTGACAAGTTGTTTTGATACCAATAAATGGGTAGGATTATCATCATTTACAGGTTGTTTTGGTACCAATTATTGGATCACGGCCATAATCAAATTTGTATTCTCACAGTGGGTTCGAAATAACCGTCATCTCTGAAATTCGTAGGTGTACCCCACATAGTTCGTTCTGTGTATCAAAATTTGGTATAGTCCCATCGGAATTCATGTACTGGACGTGAATTAAGTTAATAGTTTCCGTAAAACGTGGGCAAAGGAACAGCTGCGTGGAGTACGTACAACGAAATAATGTACACACCTGTTCTATAGCATTCAAGAGTTCATTCAAATCCAGTGGAGCGGGACTATGCGGTCTACGTACGACTTCTCCAAAGACCGACATTAAATTGAATGGCAACGGACAATTCGGAATAGATCAAAGCGAGACAGTGCGTGTATATTGGCCCCTTTTTACATGATCTTAAAAGTTTACGATGTCAAAAATCAACGACGTCAAGAATTTACCAGGTCAAAAGTTCACATGATGAAATAACATGACCTGTAACACTTTCACTTTCACATTTCACATGCGAAATGAGGGAATCAGTTTTACACTACTGTTATTCGCTCTGATAGAAGTATTTCTAGCCGTTCGATACAAGACACTCCACAGCCCGTATTACACGGTATGTTCAGGTCGGTTGGCTATGAAATTGATCAATCAGGGCTAAGGATATCACGATTCCGATGATAACTTGTGATGTTGTTGTTTGTCACCTTCCCATGGGGCGAACCCATTCACGATCCAGTCCCGTTTGGCTTTCCTTTGTAAAATATGGGGTGAGGTAAATTATGATCGATGCATTAAAAGTGAGTGCGCAATATCTATCTATTCAATGAAGGTTTTACACTTCTGGGCAATCAGAAAATGGATATATTGTGTTCCGGTTGTGTCGCAAAACTCTGCTGAGGATTCAATTGTCGAAGATTCCGAGTACACAGATAGGCCTACATTCGGATTTCGTTTTGATTATTACGGTAACCATATCAACCATAGCTATGCGTTTAATGGCTATATGATAAATAGGTTATAACATGGTTGCTTTGATATCGTACTTGGTATCAGACCTCGGCCTGTATCAGCCCCTGGCCTTTGATCTCGTGTTGATACACCCAAGTCGAGTTGATACGAGGACATACATGTATATCAAACCAACCATGTAACAATCTAGTTGTAATTTAATACATTTGCTTGGGTTCCGGAAACCTAAGACTTTTAAATGTTGTGTGATGTCAATCTCTATGTATGCGTATAAATGTAAATTAACATGCTATTTCGGAAAAAATACAGGCTTCAATTTAAATATATCGGGGATTTACTATTTAGCGATGATCAAGAGTTGACAAGAAAATAAAAGAAGCATAAAGAATGCCTATGTTTAAATTGACAGAGTACTTTGTCACCTTGTTAAAGCACATCAAGTGAACTTAAGCCGTCGTCATTAAAACTGATGTGTATGTCGGAAATTAACGGCTGGAAAGAATAACGCAATAATCGTTATTCTGTCTTTCTATTAGTTCGTCACGAATGTTATTAACCCTAAATACCAAACTTTTCACCGGAGCACCAGAAGGAAGAACAAAAGATAGCCGAAATTTTGATGATTTTTTGCTAATCCAAAATAATCAACGATTGATTCAGACAACACTATGTTACCGACTAGGATACCATCCGGTTGGACATACAGGACGGATGCTTTAACCGGCATGGCTAATTTGCCTCCTATGTGAAATCTTGGTATACAAGCGTCTTGTCTGTCATTCAATATCCAGCTCTCGTCCATTAAAGAATTTCTGCGGCCATAATTCAAAGACCTGTTTCATAACAGCATTATCACCAAATGAAACAAAGCAATCATAGTATACTTAAAACATAGACGTTTCCTGCAAGAGAGAAGCGGTCAGCAGTTTTCAATGATGCCGACAAGGCATCAGGATGTTCCATAACATATCAAATCCATATCGCTGATCCGTATTCGTAATCCATATGATTTTCAAAGTATAGTCGTTATCTAGAGAACGATGTATCTTGGTCACGCTTTGATTTCGGCTGTCCATATAAAACAGCGTGAGCATCTAGAAGACATAGATTAATGCGGCCCTTAGCCTCGGGTGAAGCGGAATTAAACATCGTTACGAAATGTAACGCCATAGATCTTGCACGCTAGCTCTGCTCGTATTGTTTTTATCGGCCTGTGATATGTATCGTCAAATTTGAAAAACTTTGAGTGGAGGTGACTGACAAACAACATCAGTCATTTTTTGTAAACCCAATGTCGTTTTTATCGTACCAAATGAATCTCCGCATCCTTTTTTCAGAGATTGAGTCTCACTCTCATGTTGAACGTGACTATCCATTATCCAGCATCCTCATTAACCGTTTCCCAATCCACGACTGTGATTTTGCTTTTCAAGAAAAGTCACGAAAGATCACGAAAAGTCAACTTATGATTTTGTTGAGATCGCTTTATGAATCAATCTTTAACGCCTATATTAAGGACGAAGTATCAGACATCTGTTTGAATCTGAGTCCCATCAGACGAATGAATGAATCCACAGTTAGTGAATGACATGTTGTGCTGTTTACATTGCATAATCTTCAAAACACATAATAGTTCTTTGAGGTAGTAGTCCATATAGTAGTCCATAGTCCTGAACCCATGCAACATGGAGCGGATAAGTCGGGATAATCGAACACAGAAGCAATCACATCTATAGAGTCTACATGTATTGTTTGTTACACATACACTTTTTGTTGTATGAAAGTGTTAATTCTTCAGTCACATCGAGTCAATAGCACCACTGGTAAATCCACAGCGTAAATCCAAAAGAAAGCAATCACCTGGCCAAATGCAGCAAATCCCCATTGCCCACTCTACGGAATATTTGTGGTCGTTCAGCGTCATAATTGATTGTTTGTTAATTCTCCAGAGCTCGCATAGGATTCATCGCTGTGCAGTGGAGTCCAGGGCATCACAACAAAGGTTGAAAGGTATCCAATGCCAAGTCTGTAAGTCCCCCAAGTAGATTTGACTGGAGATTTGACCTGCAGTTGCCCAAATCCGCAACCTAGATTGCTCTGATATCAGTAAGGCTCAGGCTGACAAATATAATGATAGAGGCAATATATTAACACGATTATTAATTCATCCGCATAAAACCTTTACAAATAGTACAACTCTATTTACATACGACACACAACACGTTCATTTCAGTTCATCATAGTCAAATGAAAGCTTTAAGAATAGAAACTCTTTAGTTTGCATCAAATACGTTCGTGACATTATTCAATAACATCGCTCCTCATATTAGAATTATTGTCGCCTTAAATGAAGTACTGCATGCTATCGTTTCAGGAGAATCGCACGTCCGACTCTCGTCTTTATAAATCCTCATATATTTTGTAATCGTTTAGATTCTTGAAAAATAATCTACACTCACGATGATACCGTTGAGTTAGAGAAAAAACGAGAAGCTGAAACCCAATAGACTTCGCGCTTCGCTCGTTCTTTTCACGAATGGGCAGTTACTCGTGCTCTATGCACTACTGGAAGGTTTTTAGCCTGTCCGCTTCAAATGTATTAACAAATATGGTGGGAGGAATACTGACACTTCATAAAGTGACTCATATCAACATGTTGCTAAATGATGTGACGCCACAGGACAACATCGTTGATATATGTTGTGAACAATTGCCATAGCACTCTTTGTCTTCGCCATGCTGTAATAGTTTTCTGCAACACTTATCAGAACTGTTGAAGAGACGGTCCCGAATCGGGGGTGTGTGGGTTATGCTTTTACGAGCATCAATCTATCTTTAGTATCCATCACGCTAGTATTCTGGATGCTGCATTAATTATTCAAGACCATTGTGTGTTGGACATTCGTTTTTGTGTGAAATAAAATGTCAGATTTGGAGCATAAAGTCATAGGTGATCTTGAGCGATGGATTTTCATTGTTTTTCCTCCACCTTTTAACTACAAGCGCAAATGTCACTCCTACATTACAGATTTTAGATAACGAATATCAGGCAGCATCTGATATAAGTTGCATGTTTCTAAATGTTAAATGTTTCGAGGGAACATCTGGGATAGACGAGGCCCGCTGGATATCGACATTGTACATATTGACTGAACTAAAATATGACATCAATTGAAACAGCGTAAAATCACATTATGACACAGCTGCTCAAGAAGAAGTGCAATGCTAGAGGCATAGCATATAGAAATTCACTCAAGAAATTAAAATAAATACATGATCTATGAGGATGTCCATCGGGCTTTTTTTCGGACAGTATTTGCCACATTATTCTTCAAATAATATTTCATTAAACATTAAACAGCTTTCATTTTTTTTATCGTTCCGGAGATGGGGGAGAACATTTGGTAGGGGGCTATAATGTCCCCCAGGCCTGATAGAGTTAAATCAAGGCGTTGTATGGTCTAGTTATTAGATAAATCAATTACTCGTAGTGCCCTCTTTAGAAACAGGAGTAATGGGTGTAGATGAGTAGCGTACGTATTTCTCCATAAAATGTTACAGTAGGATACATATGGAAAATCAACGAATAGTACAGAATATATAACGTTTTCTTGTTAATTATTCAAGTTAATAACCAAGTAATCAAACACATTAAAACATACACACAGTGAAACTTATGCAACAAACCGATTTCTCTCAAATAAACTATGATAGTCTTCTTTCACCCGACTAAAAAGATCTTCTAAAGTAGCTGCTCGATAAAAGGAATCTCTTACAATCTTAAAATCTATACAGTCGATAAGAATATGTTTCACTGTGAGATCTTCATGACATGGAATACACATCGGGACTGGCTCTTTTTTTAGTAAATGTTCATGAGTTAATCGTGTATGGCCGATTCTACATCGCCCGATCATGGCTTGATCGAAACGATTCTGGCTGTTCAGATGAGTATAGCCTACAGTTTTGTTGAACTCATGAAGTTTGTTATTATTCGCAGCATCTCATAAGGATTGAAACAGCGTTCTCATATAAGTACAGCTAGAGGGTCTGAAATTGTAGAATATTTAAGATGGTGGGATGAGTTGAAGATCCACTTTCAATCTCGTGAAAGTATGACAGTGAATCTGAGAATATGACCTGTTTTTTTTTTCTTTCAGTTGACCCAATACCTTCCAAAGCCGACAATATAGCTTTTGCTTCTGAAGTGAATATCGAACTTTTACCTGGTAGTCGACAGGTTTTATTTTTGGAACTAAAGATAATAGCACATGCTACTCTCTCACCATTTTTAGAACCATCTGCATAAATAACCTGATGCGATCTGTATTTTTCTCTCAGCAGACCAAATTCTTTTGTATACACGAGCTGGCTTGTGTCTGTCTTTTTGTATTTCGTCAGTGTAATATCTACTTCTGGTTTAGCTAACTGTCATGGTGGAATTGGTAAGAGCTTGTTAGGTAAAATTTGACTAAGCTGAATACCAGCTGCTACAATGTGTGGTTTCATACGAATTACAAGAGATGGAATAAAGGAGGGTTTCTTTAAATAGAAATCCACGTACTGAGAGTTGAAAACAGTTATATGCAGGATGCGAGTGATTTGATCGCAATTTTGTGATATACTGCAGTGATAGTTTAATTCTTGGAAGTTCTCAAGGAAATTCATCTGCTTCGACATATAAGCTTTCTTTAGGGGATGTTAATTCTGAACGCTCCAAGGCAAAGTCTTAGTTCTTGATGGAAAATAGGATCTAGCTTTGCGAAGTTTGACTTGCTTGCACCGTTGTAAACAATAGATCCATAATCAAGTTTGGAACGAACAAGTGATCGATATAGATGGAGAAGTATTTACTGATCTCTCCAATTATATTTGGCAACTATACCTTCAATAAATCAATAATAATAATAATAATAATAGGAACTGTGGACACTCTCGTGTTCTGGCACATGTAGGCACCGTCGTGATATGACTGAAACAATGTTGAAAACGACGTTAAATCCTACTCACTCACTCACTCAATAAATCAACAGTTTTCGTGCACTTAGCTTACAAGCAATTTATATGCGAGAAGAACGTTAATCGGTGGTCAAACAATATTTCTAAGAATTTGACCTCTTTTACTACTATGATTCTATCCAATGTAAGTACTGGATCTCTGTGCTGGAAATACTTTTCGCAAAAGTGTATACAATTTGTCTTCGCTCTGGAGAATTTGAAGCCATTTTCTAGACACCATTTCTGAATTCTATTTAGACAAAGTTGTAATTCAAATGTTGATAATGGCAAGGTACCTTGGCGGCTGTTTTGTTTGTATTAGGTTTTATTAACATGTATTTTGTTTTCTAAATATTCAGTGATAAAGGGTTACTACAGAACCATCTGTAGAGCTTTTAATTCATGAGATATAACATTAATAGCTTGTGAAAGGTTTTTTATGCGAGTATAATATACTCGTGTCTTCAGCAAATAGTATGAATTTCAAGCTATCAGATTACAACACATATAAGGGAAGTGAGAAGAGGTGCCGACATACTGACAGAGCCACATGACTTCACAATATAGTCTTCCGGTTAACCTATTCTAAAGCACATACCAAGAATCTAACGATTCGTGATATATTTTGTATCTCAGTTACGCTTTTATTGTAACTGTTCATGTGGCAACTTGGATGATATGACCACACGGTCCCTAGCACCGGCATAAGCGATATTAGATACAGATCTAGAGAGCTATGATGGAAATGCTCTGACAACTCGTACACTGGGAATTGGTGAGCTGTATCGTCGTCAGATGAAAATGACGGTATTTAACAAAAAAGACTAGTCTGTAAGGCCCGATGTCGACCCAGCATCTACTTCCCATAAATGCCAACATATATCAAAGACCAAAAGACATTACTAATATCATTAATGTAAATCAAGAAATGGACATAGGTTAGAAGAGATTCTATTGAATGTTTCAGCCTGATTATTGTCTGGTTAGTAGCTTCTAATCCAGTCATTCGAAACACCCCGAAAACCATAATGATCTAATTTCGATAGGAGAATATCATGATTTACTGTGTCAAATGCTTTGGAGAGGCCTACAAAAGTGACAATGCTATGGTTCTTGGATTCTTTTACAGTAATAAGAACGCCGTACAATGAGCAGACTGCAAGATATGGGGAGTGGTTTGGCCTAAATCTATATTCATTTTCAGAAAATATTTTATTTGAATCTAGAAAATCCATAACTATAGAGACAGCGAGCTCTTCGAGTATTTTGCTAAAACATGGCTGAACGGATACGTCCAAAGTTGCCTCCCATGGCACGCGCGCGCCAAACATTTCTCCGGCAAGGAAGTGGACCGAGACCACTATTAAAAATAGTCCCGATCCGTTGACCCCATCCAGGCAACCCCTGCCAAAGAAGATAATTGTTTTTGTTTTTCTTTCTCTGTTGCGACGAATAATAAAAGTACAGTGGTAGGTGTTTTGTGTAAGATATGTGTACGGTTTCGCCGTGAGTTTGATTTTAACTCCGGGTCTAATAAGGTGTTGCTAAGAGCGACTATTTGGGTGCCTGTGTACCGCTTTCTCAAAGCAAAAACAAAGGCCAAAATGACATCATTTGTACGAGCGCGCATAACCAAAATCGAGTTGGGCAACCCATGTCAAGATTTGTATCGGGTTGTAGCATTTGAATTAAACTACTTCTTGCCGAAATGTGGAAGTAACATGGCCGTCAATGTAAATTGTAATCGTGGTCTAAGGTCAAGTGCCAAGTGTTCTATCACTGCTTTGGTGAAGGAAAACGACTATCCATGTAGAGTAGACGTTTGTATGTGACTGAAGTAAACTTAGTACCCGATGAAAATTTGGGTAACAACACCAAGAAGGTCGGGATTGTCCTTCTAGGAGTGATCACCCTCATGTTTTTGCAGTAATAAATTTAAAACGCGTCGGAGTTTATCGTACAGCGTCACTTGTCATGAATCGGGCCAGTGCTTGAAACCGACTTACCGGTGCTCCGAAACACCTGTAGGCCTAGATCTACCGACGCAAATTTAATTCATCTTATTACTCAATTATTGTTTATCGAACACTCGGTATAATAAAACAAGTATTGCATGTTGTAGAGTGGAATATGACGAATTGTCATCTCTGGAAAGGTGATATACAACTCGCAGTTGTACATTGATATCGCATTTCTCGAACTGACAAATCGTCGTGTCTCACTCTACAACATGCAATATGTGCATAAATTCTCTTAATGTATCAGGTCTGTTAAACAAGTTGTTCCATTAATTCTAGCATTGCAGAGGCGAGTTTATTACAGCATTTTGTCTTGCGATGTTTTCAACTTGATGAAGTCGAGGTTTTAACCGGAGCGAAAGTAATTACTGAATTCCGTGCTGCAATAAATTATCAGCTACTCAAATAGACACATTCAACTTTTACATGATGTACTCTATGTTAGATTTACAGATGCGTATAAAATGTTAAGGCCGCTAATGCGTCTTCTGAAAAAATGGCATTAAATTTCAACCATAAATAACCATTTTCCTAAATGGTGATTTACTACCCATGACATTCTCGGTAGAATCTTTCGAACTGACACTTCGATATGATGGAGGTAAATGTAAAGTTTGTCGAAAAATACCTGAATCGAGTTCATTGATTAGCCCACTTTACCGTGGTTTTTCTTTGAGCCGACATTCGAATTAAGATTAGATTTTAACACTATTAGATATTGAATACAGTCATGATCTATAATAGTGGTGACTGGTATTTGGACGTGTGAATCACCAATAGTGTTCCCGGCGCTGTCTATAGTATAGAGAGGAAGCAACAATTGCAAATTTGTGCTGTTCCATTGAATGTTGCTAGATTCCTAATTAAGGATTTGTTGCCATTTACATGTAGTAGCGGAGTATAATCCGAATTGAGTGCCTATGCTAAGCTATAAAAATCATGTTTATCTCAACTCAGTGAGACTTCATGCCACCACATCTCAGGGAGAACACCTTTTCACCAGAAACTCCTTTACTTATTTTTACGATGAAAAAAGCACCTGTCAGCCTTAAAAACTATCTCTTATGTTCGTAAAAGCATGTATATTTTACATATGGATATGTTATACAGATGGAAAAAAACACTGTCGCGATCATAATTGTGTTGAGGTTATAATTCGACATGGCTGCCTATTGAAGGCTGGATATGACATCTCCAGAAACGTCAGTGGATACAAATCCGCGGAAACGGATATATTTGGACGTTAGCCGCGGTAACCAATCAGTCAAGGAAAATACGGGATCCATTATTCTACAGTTTCAGTGGCAGGCCTCCAGAATAATACACTTCTCGCCTTGTCTACGCTACATTGGAATTTATCATCTTCTACCGTCTAGCTCATTCGTTCGGATATATCTTATCCTGATATTTGCGCAACTCAATCGGCAAACTTGGCATTGCGTTGGCTAACTCTGTGCACCAGGAAGCTCCAGTTAAAATTCGCTATTCAGGCTAATGATGGTCTCCAATTCAGGCTAAAGATTGTCTCTGTTTTACTTGGCTGCGGATTAGTTACCGCTATTCCACTATTCGGTGGTTTAGTCGCACTTGCATTATATTTATTTCCCAGCGAACTCCGATGATCCAACATTCTAACCCCTCCAAACGAATACATCCAATAGGTGTTGAACACTTATACCTCACACTACTGATAATATTGGATATGAATGCAAACGATCAATAGTTAACCATTCTGCGGGTTCAGTCTGGCTATATAGGCATTTGCCATTATCTCTATTTTTATCTACGTTCGTTAATTAGACTGTTTGGTCATGCTAGTAATTTGGAATGTAATTTCTCGCAGCTGTAGCACTTAGTTACAGAAACTGACAGGCTGTTGCCAGATAACATATGTTATAATGGTTTACAGTTATATATGTTTATTGTCCGTCGAGTGGCACGTCAGTTCCAGGTGCCTCGAGTTTTTTGTTTGTGTGCGATACTCTCTGAATTCCAGTACCAGCCTCCTTATTTATGAATGCTTGATCGATTTCAATGGTACTAGTAACTCATCCCCCCTTGTCTCCAGAGCTATGTACAGACAGATGGATCAAAATGTACTACAGCGCCAAAGGTTAACATACTATTTTGATATTCAGCATCTGCTACGTCGATAAAACTACATGTATGTTATTTCTGGAGAATATTCGAAAGATTGTCTTGGAGATATTTAACAACAGTAAGGCCAACCTTTTCATGTAATATGAAGATGACAGCCAACTTCATATAGTAATTGTGTCAACTCACTGCCAAGAGCTGCATAAGAAAACGGTTTGATCTCGATCATCACGATCACGAGTATGCACATCCTTTCTAGATTTGTATCTAATACCGCTTATGCTGGTGCTAGGGGCCGTGTGGTCATGTCATCCAAGTTGCCACATGAACAGGTACGATAAAAGCGTACCTGAGATACAGACCTTTTGATCATTGATATATGTTGGCATTGTGGGAAGTTGATGCTGGGTCGACATCGGGCCTTACAGTATGGTCTTTTATGTTAAATGCCGTCGTTTTTATCTGACCACGATACAGCTCACCAATCCCCAGTGTACGAGTTGTCACAGCGACACAGCTCACCAATTCTCAATATACCAGTTGTCAGAGCATTTCCATCATAGCTCTCTAGATTTGTATCTAATACTACTTATGCCGGTGCTAGGGGCCGTGTGGTCATGCCATTCAAGTTGCCACATGAACAGGTACAACAAAAGGGTACCTGAGATACAACACACATCACGAATCGTTAGATTCTTGGTATGTGCTTTAGAATATGTTAACCAGGAGACTATACTGTGAAGCCATGTGGCTCTGTCAGTATGTCGGCACCTCTTCCCACTTCCCTAATATGTGTTGTAATTATAGAGGACGACTGTTTATCGACTGTCCTAGCTACGTTCGGTAGATAGCCCTAGTCCATAACAAATCTGCGCGTCAGTTTGAGAAATATCCACAGGACAATATCAATACAAAATCCAAGCAGGCATCAAATGAAAATATATACAGACATGAGATACTTCAGTGAGCGAGGACAGTTAGCTCTAGCAGTCATAGTGATGTTCTTGCAGTGAAATCCGTTCAGTCTTATCTTTTTTTTCTTCTTATCGCACGGATTTTCATGTGGCATTTCAACGTATAAATTATTCCAGTTAGCTGTCAGCAATGCCATCGATGAAACACCCGAGATTTTATCCAAATTTAGAAAAAGATTAACTACATTTAATGATGTTTGTAGTTCAATACCCTGAAGTTAACAGCTCAAGATGTTTGGTTATTGTATGAGTGAAATATTAAAACGCGGAAATAACATATGGTCACTCAAAGTAGGCAGTTGGTATAAGATTTATTTTCCATGTTATCCAACAAACGTCAAGTTCAACATTGAATTGACGAAAGTTATTATACACGTTGTCGAATGCGATGTACGACTTCCATCGATTGAGCGGACTTGATATGTATAATACCAATGCCAGTTAGAAAGTAGGTAACATTTTATACAATAATTTTTATGATGACACTTTCTTGGTAAAGTCAAAATATTTGTGCTGGTTGGGCCAGTCGCGTACGAGACTCCAACTGGATTCCTAAATTGTGGCACCAGATCGCCATCAGTACATGAAAGCGATCTAAACCACTCGAAACAAAAAATTCGAGTTTTCTTGGACTATATATGCATTATTCTTGATATGGTTAAGTCGGCCAGATAACGCTCAATAAGAGAATATTAATAGCTCCCATTTATATACACACTTTTCCGATGGACAAGGGTGACGGTTAATGTAAATACAATGATATTTATAAGAAAAGTTGCTTCTACTCGAAATCTCTGGACCCTGTCTCTCGCACAATGGACAAAAGTCCGTCCAGTTGTCAAAGTACGAATCCTTTGCATTTCATCGGCTTTGAAATTATGTTAAAACATAACCCAGCAGTATTGAGTACTCGTCCAGCATTCTTGAGATAGTGTTTGATCGCTTCGTCTGACCAAAAACCTTTCTCAAGTTTCTCCTCAATAGCTAATGTTTTCAGTCAACATCACTCATGATTATATGTATACATGTATCTGGTCATAAAAACGTGATAATTTTTATCATTATATTTGTGGAACTCCGAAGGAAAGCGAGTTTACTAGCCCAAGAATTACATGCGGAAGCTGAAAAGGACAAAATTCTCTTCCTTCTTACCAGTTGTCACCTATCCGCAGAGAACGTACTTCCTGAATAGTTGATTAACGGCCGTGCTCCCCGTAAAAATTGTGAACTTTTTGTAGTTTTGCTCATGGTATATTTCAGAGAGGAGTACTTACACTGTCAGCTAGAGTCCGGCGCCGGACGACAGACTTTTGTATTGTTTCAGAACTATTTCATCGAGCCTGTAGACTTATCATCAGGACGCTGGAGTCCGATCTCCTAGTATGTCTTCAGAAGTGAAGGTTAATGATTTGAGGCTGATTTATGGTATTGTCTAATGCTAAGAACAAACACTACTCTTTATGTACAACTGAGTGGAAATGAACCGTAAATATTAGTTCCATGAATTTATCAGATTTAAAACTAAAACTTTCTATAAGTTCTGAATTGATGGAGTTGTCGAATTTACCTTGAGATAAAGTAAATTGTCACAAATCTTTTGGGTTGCGTCTTACCAGTGTCCAGAAATGAAACTAACATTACTGACAAATGCTCATCCGATTGCAGGTGAACCTCAAATGCCACCTGTTTGAATTTAACCTGCTTATCTTGTTTATTCTTAAACTTGAATTTGAATTAAACTTTAGGTCCGAAATGCAGCCAAATGTTATTATTCACAGTTTCAAACAGTTCATCTCATTTGAGGTGAATATTTCTTCTTTGGCAATGGCAAATCCCCTAAAAAGGGATGGGCCCAACCGTCTATCGCCTAATCGAGATACTGAGATACTCTCAGCCACCGGACATTCTTCCACACTGGCATCATTGAAACTGTTGACCGCTTCTCTCTTGCAAGAAACTAGCCCATGTTTCTGAATACTATGATTGTCTTTTTACCCCTCGGCCATTTTGACCTCGGGGTATTGTCGTCGTCATGTACGTCCGTTACCGCATTTTAGGCAAAACCCCTTGAGATACAGACCAAATTTTGGGAACATATTTACCTAGTAAATGAGTCAGACGCCTAGTTATGCCCCTTTCCAGATGTGTTAACTTTTTATTTTGTGATATAGGCTTGAATATAACCAACTATATCTGCAGAACTGTGTTTGATACAGCTACTCAATTGTTTGGGGGAAGCCGAGTGGTTTTGTGAGTCTCGCCCTCATGTTGAATTTGGTGCTAATGCTGTTATATGGAATACGGAATAGGTCTTTCGATTATGGATGCGGATATCCTTTAATGGACGACGGATGAATAATGAATGACGGGCCAGACGATTGAAACGAAGAGTTTGCATTGAGCATTTGCCCTTCGCCAGGATGTGGTAGGTTCCCAGCAGCACATGTAAGACATATATATCGAGAAGGCACCGAATCACCGGGGTTATCTGTCATCTGTTTTCCAGAAAATATATGTCTTCCTTAAGGAGCATGATTACTTTACACATTCCCTTAGAACATCAGTCTATCTTTGCTATCCCTCCGGATCCTCATGCCATGTACGCTATGTTGTCGTTGTTTTAGCAATACCCGCATTACCTAGTCAAGAGGGGTATCTGTTGGTCGTGTGTGTGATATCAAATGTCTGATCTGAAGCATAAATTCATAGTCGATTTTGAGTGATGGATTTCCATTTCCCACACTCCACCGTGTAACTAGAAGCGTAAATGTCAATCCCTGCATTATAGGTTAAAGATAACGAATGTTAGACAGCATCTGATATAAGTTGCAGGTTTTGAGAGAATACTGGGTTCTCTAAAATACATTAGTTCGATTCACGCGATTCACAAATCAGAACTGCATTGCCCAGACAAGATCTGTCCGATTTGTTGTGATCTATGTTCTAATGGGACAAGGGGGAAAGAGTACAGAACGTTTTATACTCATTCCATGACCAAACTGTCCAAGAGGAAGAGCAATGCTTGATGGATTATACATAGCAAATCATGTCATCAATTAAAATAAATACATAATTAGTCTGGAATATCATTAACATTGCGCTCTGGACAATTCCGTTGTAGTTTCATTGGAAAAGTTTTTGCGACATCCAACCATAAATTTGTAATCTTACCTAAGTAATCTGATAAGAGTTCTTCCAGAGAACATTGTCTCGAGTGAAGGGCGATTTAATTTGATAAGCCCACGAGTTTTGTCATCATCGATGTTCTGTCATTCAAGTTACGTAATCCCTTCAAAGGGGATAGAATTGTAAGAAAATATTGGTCATGATGATAGTTCCAGCGGTTGCATTAAAGACATGGATATTTTTCTGCATATTTTTTTCGCAACTATAATATATCTCCATATTTCTCACGAAAACATAGCGAATCATGAAAATGACTGTCACTTAGACACGGCTTCACTAGGATAACGACGAAGTCCGACAGTTTTAACACTTAGTTTGCCGTTCATGTGGGTACGAAGGAAGGTTCATTGGGAAAGGATTTTTTATTTGTATCGGCATTCGACCTAATTTGATGATGTTTCATAATGTATCATATATGTTAAATAAATTGTTTCATTAACTCTAGCGTCACATAGTTTATTATAACATATTGTCGTGCGAAGTATTCAACTTGATAAAACCGAGCTTTTATTTAACCGAAACGAAATTTAATTACAGAATCCCGTTTTTTCGGGCATCAATCTATCTTGAACATCCATTCGACTAGTGTTTTCTACGCTGTTTATTATTTCAGCAAAATCAAGGCTGGTATGTGCTGAACAGCCGTTTTTTTTATGAAATCAAACGTCGGATCTGTAGAATGACGTCATAAGTGATCTTGAGCGATGAATCTCCATTGTTTTGTTTTTTTACCGCCGAGTAACCAGAAGCGCAATTGTCAATCCCTAGATTATAGATTGATAACAAATGTCGGACAGCATTCGATATAAGTTGCAGGTTTTTAAACGTTAAATGTTTCGAGGGAATATCCGACAGTAACAACATTGGTTCTCGTTTCTGGACACAGGGATTTTCCAAAGTATAGCAATTTGATTCAAGCGATATGCGAATAAGAAATAGGTCTGACGAGATCCGTTCGATTTGTTGTGATATCAGCATCGTACATTTTGACTGAAATAAAAGGTCATCAGTCACACACCCTACGGAAATGTTTGCAATCACACTATATGTTACAGCTGTCCACGACGAAGAACAATGCTATATGTATTTCATATAGAAAATTATTCAATCAATTAAATAAATACATGATTACTCTCGTATATCATTAACATGTCGCATCCATGAGGATGTCCACCGGGCTTTCATTCCGACAGTATTTGCTACATTGTCTTTTAAGTAACCTATCGAGTGAATACGGAATTGGTCTGCTCACGAGTTGTGTTATCATTGGTAAGGGATATGATTACAAGGAAAACTTGTTCATGAGCGTAATATAAAATAACAAGTGCTGGAAAAACAACATACATTATATTTTCCCTGGATAGGTGTTCAACAACGATTTGACGAATATAAGATCTTATCCATTTCCAGTTTCTCCTGAAAACCAATTCTGCAAATGGCTGCCAATTCCAGACGCCCTCGCTAGAATAGTGATGAAGTCGCGCAGTTTTAGCACTTACGTTTGCAGTTTCATGTCTATTCATTCGGTTCATTAGGAAAGGAAGATTTGCTGTGTTCACATTAGGCCTGATCTGATGATATCTCCTAATGTATCAAGTCTGCTGGATAAATTGGTACATTAATTCTAGCATCACAGAGACTAGTTTATTACAGCATTTTGTTTTGCGTTGTATTCAACTTCATAACATCGAGATTTTAAGCAGAGCGATATGCAATTACTGAATTCCGTGATGCATTAAATTATCAGGTACTAAAATAGACATTCGTCTTTTAAATGATTCATTCTGTTGGATTTATAGATGTATATTGTAAAGGGCGCTGATGTGGCTTCTGAAAGACGTTAAATTTCACTCACAAATATATGTTTTCCTAAATGGTGATACACTACCCCGGACAGTCTCGGTCGAGACATTCGAACTGGCACTTCGATACGATGGAGGTAAACGTATTGTTGCTCTAATACCTGAATGGGGCTCATTGATTGTTATGAATTTATTTTAATTATTTGCCAACTTTTCTTATTTTTGAATCAACATTAAATTAAGATTAAATTATGTCACTATTATACACTGAACATAGTCATGATCTATAATAGTGGTGACTGCTATTTGGATGTGTCAATCACGAACAACGTCACCGGTGTTGTCTGTGTTATATAGAGGAGGCAGCATATGGAAATTTGAGCTGTTGCACTGGCTGTTTCTACATTCCTCTTTCTAATCCAAATTGATAATATCTTGACTTGGGTACCTATGCCGAGCTAAATACTATGATTATCTCAACTCATTGAGACTCGATTCCACCACAGCTCAGTGGAAACACATTTTGCTCCATTGCTGTTGGCTGCAAAAGCACCGTCAGCCTTAACATCTTTAGCTTATTTTCATAACATAATGTAAATTATAATTTGACATTGCTGTCGACTGAAGGTTGGGCATACTCTCTCCAGAAACGCCAGTGCGTACAAGTCGGTGGACGTAATTACAAGCGTCTGGTCCGTCATTCATAATTCAGCCTTCGTTCATTAAAGAATATCCCCTTCATAATCCAAAGACATATACCACATGGTACTTTCGTTTGCATTTTGATGGAACATTCCTTCTTTTCACTTTAATAGATTGACATATATATGTAGGCTCTATAAATGCTAGGGGGTCTAGGGGTCATGCTCTCTGAACATGTTTGAAATTCTAGACTTCTGGCACATTTTGACAGCGTTTCCGATTTTTGAGAAATCTTTTTTATGCTGATGTAAAAATGTGAAATACCTTTTATAATGGAACTATACTTTCTTGCTATAGATCATCCCTGGGATTTTATTAAATTTATATTAATTACGATCGGGTGAATTTTGACGGAATGGTTTTTTAGGCCTGCTTCGAAGATTGTTGTGAAGTGATGTAGGCCGTATAAACAGGTATCTTATTATAAAGCGGAATTAACTTTCCTGCACCCAATTGGGTCCGAGGCGTTCCGAATTTCCCGAGGTTAAAAAAATCTAGATGTAAAATGGTTCTTTCTGGCGTATATTTTTGCTTTGAAAAAAAACCCTCCAGACTTCTGAATGAACGCAAGATGTCGTTATATGCGGAACTCGATCCCCGACTATATATTCTTTCAAAATCTAGTTGTAAAACGGTGGGTTCAGGCCTTATTTTTCTATTGTAATGACATTTTTAGACGTCCTTTTGAATTTTTTTAAAATTTTCTGATGCAAAAACGGCGCGTTCTAGTGCATTCTGTTAGAAAACCTTCAAGTATTAGTTGTAAATTTTTGCTCTGGCGGAGTTCCGTTCGTTGGAAGGGGTACGCACCCATGGACATGAAACCTGTTTTGTAAGTTTCTGTGATAATGTTTTGTGACGTTGATGAAAATCGTCACCTTCAACACAGGATCTACTAGGCGACATATGTATACGCCATATGCAGGTCTCACTGGAATATTGCTGTCCAGAAAGGGATAGTTTACGATATCGAATTTAGCCGTGGTAACCAATCAGCTAAGGAAATAAGCGATCTATTATCATATAGGTTCAGTGACAAAGTCTCCCAGAATGATACATTTTCCGCCTTGTCCAAGTGACATTAAGCGTCTATTATCTTGTGCAATCTAGTTCATTCGTTCGGATATATCTTCTCATGAACCTTGCGCAACTCAATCGATACATTTGGTACTGCGTTGGTTAATTCTTTGCACTTGGGAGGCCCCAGTTAAAGCCGCTATTCAGGCTAACTATTGTCTCCAAACGGTTTCACTAGGATGCAGATTAGTTAACGTTATCCCACCATTTCGTCTTTAGTCGCACTCGCATTATATATATATTTGAGATCCGAAACTCTAACCCTTCAAACGATTACATCAAATATAAATATATGGTCATATTTGATATGGATGCATACGACCAATAGTTATCCATCCTGCATTATTTCTACATTTCATCTACATGTGTGTTAATAAATTAGACTGTCTGGTCATTTTAGTAATTTGGAATCTTAGTTTTCTCAGCTGTGGCATTCAGTTATAGAAAATGAGTGGTAACATATGTTATAAGGATTTACAGTGGTATATATATCATTGTGCGTCAAGTGACACACCAGTTGCCAGGGTCAGGTGCCTCGTTTTTTGTCTGTGTGCGATGCACTCTGCATTCCAGTATCAGCCTCCTTATATACGACCTCATGATCGATTTCAGTAGTACTCGTAACTCATTTCCTCTTGTTATGCTCAGTGCTATGTGTAGACAGGGGCATCAAAGTATACTGAAGGTAAACATACTATTTTGATATTCAGCAGCTGCTTCGTCGATAAAACTGGATATGTGTTATGTATGGAGTAAGATATATTCGGGGGAAAAAAAGATTATATCATTTGGTCATATAACCATAACCATCTTTATCATAAAATTTGTGGAACTGCAAAACGAGTTTACCAGCCTCAGAATTCCGTCAGAATATTGAAAAGGACAAATTTTACTTCCTTATTACCGGTTGTCACCTAACCGCAGAGAAGTTACTTCCTGAATAGTGGATAGAATGTTGATTAATGAACGTGACCATGCACTTTTAGCCATGATGTGTTATTTTAGGAGAGGAGGACTTACACTATCAGCTAGACTCTAGCGCCTGAGGACAGGATTTTGCATTGTTTCAGAACTTTTTCATCGAGCCTGCAGTTTTATCACCAGGATGCTTGATAAAGGGATCGCAATTATGTCCGGCCGCCGTATATGTATTCAGAGGCAAAGGTCAAAAGTTGGGCTCAGTTATAGTATTGTCTGTAGCCGAGAAAAAACAGTACTTTTCATGTTCAACTGACTAAATGTGAACCTTAAATGATAGCTATTTGAATTTATTTATAACTAAAACTTTTTTAAGTTCAGAATTGAATGAATTGTCAATTTACCCTGAGACAAAGGAAACTGAGACAAAGTTCTCGTTTTCGTTTTATTGGTTTTCAGAAATAAAAAAGAGCATCACTGGCAATGTTTATCTGCCTACATGCGAATCCGAAATGTCAGACCTTTGAATTTATCATGGTTATCGTGTTTATCCCTAAGCTTAGTTTGTAAACTTGCAGTCTGGGTACAGCAAAACATAAAAAAAACATTTGATTTTTTTTTATTCACGTCTTCAAAAAGTACATCTCATTTGAGGCGATTTTTACATCTTTGACTTTCGTAAATCCCCGCAAATGAAATGGGCGCCACCCTCTATCGCCTTATATACCTTGAAATGTTGTGGGATGTGGGATATGAATGCCCGGAGTTTGTTCATCATTCAAGTTTTCTCCAATCGCAGCTTTTGTAGCGTTCTCTGCATTGAGGAATAACCTATCTTGTTTCTGTGATCATCGTATGAATTCCCCGTCATCCAAACCCTTCATTATTAATGTTGTCTGGGTCATTTAGCCATTTCGAAACCCATAACTGCAATTTTGCTTTTAAATATGTCAGTAAACAGAAAAGATCGTTGTGTTCCCGTGATGGTGCATTCTTGGGACCCAGGTATATAGTGCCTTATAGATTCTGGGACATTATTCGGGAAGTTCAAGTTTAGTTGCGCTCGTGACGATGATGCTGGTGTTGAAACAAGTTTATGAACCAATCATTTAACACCCATATCACTGACCAAGTATGTGTCATTTAAAATTTGAGTCTCAATACACGAATATTTGGAACTGAACGGTTCAAAGGTTTGTTTAGCTTGCCGTTTTGAAAGAAGATATTATTAACGAATTCGATTGAACGAATAAAGACATTTTATAGAGTGACTCAAATCATCATATTGCAAGACGATGTGATATCAACATTCTAGGTATTAGCAATATTGCTGACTTTTAGTCGAGTAAAAGAAGATTGTATTTTAGCTTATTTGAGAGAGATCGGTTTGTTGTATAAATAATGTATTTCATGCATTAGTTTACTGAGTTATTAGCTTTAATGCTTAGAATTTTGTTTGATATATTATGAACAGATTCATCGTAACGCTTTTGCCCTTCGCCATGCTGTGGCAGTTATCCAGCAGCATTTATAAGACCTGTATCGAGAAGGTGCCGAATCTCCGGGATTATCTGTCATCCGTTATGCGAAAATATGTCTCCCTCTGCTAGCATAAATCTACTTATATCCCTTTGCGAACATCAATCTATGTTTACCATGTTCATGTACGCTATTTTGTCACCATTTTAGCAATACCCACATTAACTAGTCGAAAGGGGTATCTGTTGGTCGTGTTTGTGTTAACACGGGTCTGATATGAAGTATAAAAGTGATTGTCGATCTTGAGTGATGGATTTCCATTTTCCACGCTCCAACGTGCAACTAGAAGCGTAAATGTCAATCCCTGCATTAAAGATTAAAGATACAAAATGTCAGATAGCATATGATATAAGTTGCAGGTTATTGAGAGAATACTGGGGTTCTCTAAAGTACATTAGTTCGATTCACGCGATTCACATATGTTATGATCTATATACTAATGAGGGCTGGGGAATAAAGAGTACAGAATGTTTTACAATCACACCATGACCAAACTGTCCAAGAGGAAGAACAATGCTTGATAGATTTATACATAGAAAATTATGCTAACAATTAATTTAAATACATAATATACGGGAATATCGTTAACATTTCGCCTCTCTGGATAATTCCATTGCACTTTCATTCGAACAGTATTTGCGACATCCAACCATAGATTTGTAATCTCCCTTAAGTAATCTACCAAGCGTTCTTCCAGAGAACATTGTCTCGAGTGAAGGCGGATTTGATTTACCCAGGGGTTTTGTCATCAATGATATTCTGTCATACATGTTACATAATCCGTTCAGTGGGATAGAATTGTAAGAATAAAACTTGTTTATGAGCATATTGAAGATAAAATGTAGCGGTTGCATTGATGACATCATGTTTTCCTGGATATTTGGTTCACCACCATAATATAAGTACTTCAAATTTTGTGTCCATATTTCTCGGGGGGAAAAGTAACGAATTATGCAAATGGCTGTCAGTTGGACACGGCCTCACTAGGATAACGATGAATTCAAGCAGTTTTAACTGTTATTTTTGCCGTTCCTGTGGCTATATGGAGGAAGATTTTATCTGTGTCCTCAGTAGGTTTAATCTGATAATGTTTCAAAGTGTATCGTGTCTGTTAAATAAATTGTTCCATTAACTCTAACGTCACAGGGATGCCAGTTTATTATGATATATTGTCCTGCGAAGTATGCAACTTGATAAAACCGAGGTTTTAGCCGAAACGAAAAGTAATTACAAAAGCCTGTTATTAACCGCAATAAATTATCAGCCACTCAAGTAGACACATCCATCTTTTATATGATCCACCCCAAGTTAAATGTATAGCTGTGTGATGAAAAGGCCACCCATTTTGTAAGATGACATTAAATTTCGCCAATAAATTTCTATTTTTCCCGAAACAATCCTCTAGAAAATGTTATTTCCATTACGCGTTGTCAATACAATGATACAGATTTATGATTCTCACGAGGAAGGAACTTGATCCGGCATGATTCTTGATTTCGCAAGTCGAGACACTGAATCCTAAAGAAGAAAAACTGTATCAGTTGACCCGAATGTTAACCACTATCTTCATTGGTTATTACTGTAAATGGCTACAACAGAAGAACAGTTTATCAAGGAGGGATTTTCAAATATATAGAATCACGTGTACGTTCGAAAGAAATTTGACAAGAATACAGGATATTCGGGCTTCACAGTAGCGGGTTGACAAATTGTTATTTACCTATTGACATCATGCCTCCTAGGTAGGATTCCGTCATTGGCTAGATTTGGTGGACGTTTTTTTTTATGGAAAAGTACAGGCTGGTATGTAGTCGAAGAGAAGCGGTCAGCAGTTTCCAATTTTATTTGAGTGTCTCCCTAAATAAATTGTAATGAGATAAAACTGCATATTCCCCGGTCACGTGAGTGTATATTGCCAGCTGAAACTGCATGTTCCACACCCCGTGGAATAAAACACCAAAGGGAGATAATTACAACAGAGGTCTCCCCGTTCTGCAAACAGCCGATCACGGAGTAGTTCGTCGAGCTGATTTTAGCTGCAGAATACAGCAAAAATAAATATTTCCCCCATGTAATTGTAAGTAGAATCGTACCCAAGCACATTATTGAAGTAACTAGCAAGCGTCACAACTATACGTGCGTTGCGAGATTTACACGATAGTAGTGAAGCACCTCCGAATCAGTGGAATCTCGTGCATGATAAATTATGTTGCAAGTTGCAAGCGATTGCCCACTGCAAACAGCGAACTCAGCTCTGGCAAAATAAAACATTATTTTGCTCGAGGAAAAAAGATTAGCACAGAGTTAAATATAATAATGAAATTATTGGTTTGTTGTGAGCGGAATATACTAGTACAGTTTTGTTGTCCCTCGGCTGTGCATATTGCCTCGCCTGCGGCTCGGGCAATATGCACATCCTCGGGGCAACAAAACTGCATACTCCACTCACACCAAGGCAATATTTTCATAATATTACGAGAGAAATATCACGAATCGGACGTCAAATCCGTATCACTGAGTAGTTTTAATCCATATATTTGGTCCAATATGTTTGCTAAATTTTAACCTATCCGGGATGATCTGGTATATTGAATTGCTATTCTGAAAGTCAAATGCTATTGCGCTGCGTCGACAGTGGGATATGTGAAGTACATACTTCATTGATCATGCTGATGTGTTTTCCTCACTGATAAGGTTAGATATACACATTTATTGGATGACCCTCGTAAATCATTCACCGAAACGGGAAGTTGTTCTGGTACGATTCGAGCTGTCGAAAGTGGAATGTTTGTTTTTGTAATAAAGATAATTTGCTCTCAGTTTACCATGTATATTGTCTTATTTTAACCACGTTGTTCGTGATTGCTTGTACAAATCAACAACTGCACATATTCTGCATACTAGCTACCAACAAGTTGCCTTATATTTACACTAGAGTATTATCTGATTCTTTGTATCGTCATAGATAGGATTAATTTAATATTATTCTGGCGCCGATTTGTTGTGCATTCCCCTGAAAAGCGATTTTTCACTGTATCCGGATAGACCTTTCCAAATGTCGAACTGAAGGTAAGATATGATGCCGGTAAATGTCATGTTTCTCGAAAAAAAATTACCTGAATGATGCGAAGAAGTTATTCTAATTTTTGCCAGATTTTCGGGTTTGTAACTGGAAATTTCAATTAATATTAGATGTTTTCACTATTAAAAATTGAACATATTCAAGAAATGTAAATAGGCCTAGTGGTGATTGGAATTTGGATATGAGAACCACGAACTGTGTCACTGGCATGGTTTGTGCGATAGATAGTGTAATACTAAGATAGTGTAATCTCAAAATAACGAAAATAATGTTATACGATCACATTCTAAAGAACAAAAAAATCTTATATATCCAGCTCTGAGAGCTGTGTCATTGCGGTAATCAGAGGGGTATTGTGTGTTTGCTTTCAAGATTACATGCAGGTCTGCCATCTCCTATCTTTGTGGGAGGCTCGTTGGCCGAATATTTTAAATCGCCGAAATAGTGCTGACGCTTAAATGCCTTACTCTGACGATAGCTGGTTCGAATCCCGCACCAATCTCGACCAATTTCCAGCACTAGAATATGTGCTATACTAAGATAGTGTAATCCCAAAATAACGAAAATACTGGTAGTACCAGTCATTCCTTTCCACTCATCGATCAGTTTAGCATGACAAATATGTGCAAATTTGACATATGGCTTTGACTGTGTTTCCAGATTCCTTACAATACAGAGTTATTGTCGTATATTTGTGGCGAAGTATAATTGACAAGACTTTTATTTGAGTGCATATGCTGAGCCGAATATCATGCTTGTCTCAACTCTATTAGACTTGATTCCATGGCAGCTTAACGGAAGCAAATTTTCACTCAGAACTTTGCTGCTGCTGTCGTTGAAATACTCCTGCTCGCGGGGCTTGTTCTATCCCAGGGGAAAATAATAAAAAAAGGCAAGTTTAACATTTGAGAAATATACAGTAGGTGAAGTCATTATATTAACCGCTCTGCATGGGCATATGAGTTAATTGAGATGCTGACGTGGCTTTTAGTGTTGAAGACAGTTTGTTCCATTCCCGCGGTCCTGTGACTTTAATGGTATGGTAAGATAGATTAGATCGATAAAAAGGTCTATATAGGTTTACCTGTTGATTTCTAGTCGAATAATGATGGACGTCAGATAATTTTGTGAGGTAATCCCGAAAGCGAATTGGAGTTAATTCGGGATGATACAAATTGTTTTGAGTCAGGAGAGAACAGGCATATAGATTCAGTTTAAGTAACGGTAAAATTTTCAGTGTATCAAATAATGGCTGTGTATGATCAAACTTCTTGGATAAGGTGATAACACGTAATACTCGTTTCTGCAATAGTATTAACGGGTTCAGGTGGGTGATATAAGTATTTCCCCAGAGAATGTTACAATAAGACAGATATGGGAATATCATTGAGTAATACAAAATGTAAAGTGTTTTCTTATTGACAGATTCTTTTATATAATTGATAATTCCAGTGTTTCTCGCAACTTTTTTGCAGATGTAGTCAATGTGAGTCGTCCAGGTCAATCTATTGTTGAAAAATATTCCAAGAAATTTAAAATAATTGACGATTTCAGTACGCGGGGCACATGACTGGCTCGTTCTCTTTTGTTTGGTTTAATCATCATGCATTTAGTTTTTTTTATATTTAATGACAGTCGGTTTACGCATAACCATGTGTAAAGTTTCTCCAATTCCTGTGACATTGTATTGATAGCAGTATCAATGTTTTTAGAGGAGTAAACAACGCTTGTATCATCGGCAAAAAGGATGATTTGAAGTAGGTCAGAGGCCTTATTTATGTCATTAATATATAACAAAAAGAGAAGTGGTCCAAGAATTGATCCCTGGGGGACCCCACATGTGATTTTCGTGGGAGAGGAGATAGTATTGTTATAGGAAATACACTGTGATCTGTTGGACAGATAACTTTCAAACCAGCTGTTCGAGGTGCCACGGAAGCCGTAATGATATAGTTTAGGCAGTAATATGTCATGATTGACCGTGTCAAACGCTTTGGAGAGATCTAGGAAAGTTACTATGCTGTAGTCATTTTCCTCTTTTGCGGCAACTAACATATCATATAGAGAAATTGCCGCGTGAGAAGTAGAGTGATTTGCCCTGAATCCATATTGGCTTTCGGAGAGTATATTATTTGCTTCTAGAAAATCTGTCATCATGTTTACTGTAAGTTTCTCTAGTATCTTGCTGATGCACGGTAGGACTGAGATGGGTCTATAGTTAGCAAATAGCATAGGATCTCCAGATTTGAATATCGGTGTCACCTTTGAAGATTTAAAATCATCTGGTACAACTCCAGATTTGAAGGAAAAGTTCACAATATGTGCAAGAGGAGCAGAGATATAGGCCGAAACGAGTTTGACCAAGGAAGTGGAAATACCGTCAAGGCCGGATGCAGCTGATTTCAAGGAAGTAATTACAGTTTCAACATCATTGGACGTTACAGATAAGAAATTGAAATTGTCATCGTTAGAAGGTCCTAAGTAGTCAATAAAGTTTGGTTCGACGCTTGGGATTTTCTCATCAAGGTCTGATGCAACTGTGCTGAAATATTTATTGAAATTATCTACTATTTCTTTGTTGTCAGTGATTTCTTTTCCGTCAGCTTTAAACGATTTAGATGATGTTGTCTCTTTCTTGCGATTTAACAGTCGGTTCAGGGTTTTCCACGTCCCTCTGATATCATGATTGCACTCATTGAATTTGTCTTCAAAATAATTCTTTTTGCATAGGCGGATTGTGTGATTCAATTTGTTTGTGTAGATTCGGTATTGTTTGTGTGTCTCTTCGTCTGGGCTAGAAATGTACTGTCGATATAGTTTATTCTTTTCGTGAATGGAGGTTAGGATACCGTGCGTAATCCAGGGTTTAATGATGCGCTTTGTGGAGGTATGAGAGGTAGTCAGAGGGAAACAGTCATTATACGCGGTGTTAAATTTGGCAAGAAATTGGCCCAGTGCAGCATTAACGTCATTATTTTCTCGAGTGGTGTTATCCCAGTTGGCGTCCTTCATTATTTGTATGAAGTGCTGCTTTTGTTCGGGAATGATACGACGGTATGATATTATTGGGCGAGATGGTGTGCAGTTGGGTTTTGTCTGGAATATGTGGAAGATCGGGAAATGATCGGAAATAGCCGTTAGAAAGATTCCAGATAGAAGGTTATTTTCGTGAAAATTTATAAATATGTTGTCTATCAACGTTGCGGAGTGGGATTTAACTCTAGTTGGCTTTGTTATTTGCGGGAAGAAATAGTTTGATTTCATCACTTCTAGAAAATCTTTTGACGGGCCATGGACATCAGTTTTAAAACGATCGATATTAAAGTCGCCCATTAGGATACATTTCTTTTTTTCAATATTAAATGTTTTGAGAATGGAGGTAAGATGGCGATTGAAGATGTTAACGTTTTTCCCAGGAGGTCGATAAAAAATGCCAATTATGTATCTGGTATCATTGAATTCCATTTCCAGGAAAAGGGATTCAAATTCACCATCGTCATCCAGGAGTGACAGGTCGTCGCGTATTTTACATGATTGGATGGTATCTCTTACATAAAGAATAAGCCCACCTCCCCTTCTTTTTTTCCTTGATGATGGATATGGCTTATAACCTGGAATGTCAAACAGTGTTTCAGTGGCAGGATCTAGCCAGCTTTCTGAGAATCCGAGAATAGAAAATTTGAAGTGCATGTTGTGGGTAAACCCAGTAATTTCAGAAAAGTGTTTCTTTAGGCTTCTGGCATTCAAGTGAAGGACTGATAGTTGTGATTCCTTATTGTTGGAGGTCGTTAGTTTTGGTTCTTCAGCGAAAGATGTCTCAGTATAATAGTTTGACTGATGTATATCGATGTTCTTCCAGTGGGATATTTCGTATTCGTTGTCGTCTATTGGTGCTTTCGTATGTTCAATATCATTTAGATCAATTGGATTAAAACATTTGTTGTCGATGAAACTAAAGTCTGTGGTTCTATTAACATTGAAAACTTGTGCATTGGCTTCAGGGATAATTTCGTCGTTAGAGAAAGGGAGGAAGGATATAGGATCCGGGAATGGAACATCCTCATTACACGCGTCATCGTGGACCATGGTGATGAATACGGTTAGATGCAGTGTAATCCAGTTTCACAAAACAGAGGAAAATAATAGCACTTGCCCAGCGGAACTTCACAGTAAACATATGCATAGAACAATAACATTTATATACAAACAATACATTGAAAAAGAATATGGACCATCTTAGGATGAGCATTATGTACAATGAGGGAAGCGGTATGTGGTAGATACATACCGGCGTTGGAAGGTGTGGTGGTAAGAAGATTAATGACCGTGTAGTTACAAGATTATTGCAGTCTTTTTGTGGTGTTGGGACCCAAGGTCAGGTATATATTGTAAGTATGGGTTAGTAAGGTATTTCAGTAATATATACAGATGACAAATCAAAGATATATAATGTGTCAGAAGTAAATATATGTAGTATACATATAAAAGACGGGGACATATGCAGAATGATTTGCAATATTTGTGTCACTTGTATCACTTACAAGAGAGGAGATTTTGCATTTGTCTGGCTCTTGACAGCCACCAGCTGGTAGAGTATCATGAGAATTTCCATATTGAAAAAAAAGAAGCTAAAGGTATGTTTGAGTACTATGCAGTATACGGGATAGTATACATTGTTATTGCTATAGCTCAAGTGACACAAAGTTATTATTGGACATATTTTGAATGATAAGTCTAAAATGACAGATCAGCAGTGTAACTTTATGTATAATACATGTATGAATGTTTCATACACTAGGAGAGAGGGATATATGCAGAATGATTTGTCCAAATGACAGATCTTTCTTGGTGAGGTCACACTTATACCTTTGGAACATATGTTAGATAAGGTTTGAATAATATGTCCAGATAACAGATCAAGAGATATATAATAGATCAACAGTGAAGACATGCAGTCTGCAAGCTACAGAATAGATTTCTTTTTGTTATAGATTGTTATAGTATATGTCTTAGTAGATGATAAGAGATCACTGTGATAATATACCACTGATGTAATTAAATTTGTACTCAGGGTATATATACCAGACTGCTTAGCTAGAGCCAGTTGAGTTTAATTGGAAGAGGGGAGATTACTCATTCATTTGGCTCTAGCAGCCATCAGCTAGTAGATATCATGAGGATATCTATATCAAGAAAAAAATGAAACTATAGGTGTGCTTGAGTACTGTGCAGTATATCAGGATAGTATACATTGTTATTGCTATAGGTCAAGTGACACAGATTTACTATTGAACATATCTTGAATAGTTTGTCTGAAATGACACATCAGCAGTGGAACTTTATATGTGATACATGTATAAATTGTCCATACACCAGAAGACAGGGTCAAGGCATATGGGACATATGCTGAATGATTTGTCCAAGTGACAGATCATCTTGGTGAGGGCACACTTATTCATTTAGGACATATGTTAAATAACGTGTTCGAATAATATGTCCAGATAACAGATCAAGATATCTAGTGTGTCACAAATGGAGTTGTGCAGGGTGATATGCAATAAATTGGGGTATGATAGAATACGTTGTTTTTGTTATAATGGTCACACTTATTCATTTAGGACATATGTCAGAAATAAGGTGTATGGATAATATATCCAGATAACAGATCAATAGATATATAATGGATCAAAAGTAAAGATATACAGTATACAGGATAATTATGCAGTATACCAAATGTTAGATCCTAAATGTCAGATCTATTGAGCATATCTTGAATGGTATGTCCAAGTGACAAATCTTCTTGGTGAGGTCACACTTATTCATTTAGGACATATGTTAAATAAGGTGTTCCAAATAATATGTCCAGATAACAGATCAGAATATCTAGTGTGTCACAAATAGAGTTATGAAGTATGCAGGGTGACATGCAGTATATCAGAATATGATAGAATACTTTGTTATTGTTATAAGTGGTCACACTTGTTCATTTAGGACATATGTCAGTATAAAGTGTTTAGATAATATATCCAGATAACAGATCAAAAGATATATAATGGATCAAGAGTAAAGATATGCAGTATACAGGTTAAATTATGCAGTATACCAAATGTCAGATCTATAAATGTCAGATCTATTGAATATATCTTGAATAGTATGTCCAAGTGACAGATCTTTCTTGGTGAGGTCACACTTATTCATTTAGGACATATGTTAAATGAGGTGTTCGAATAATATGTCCAGATAACAGATCAGAATATCTAGTGTGTCACAAATAGAGTTATGCAGTATGCAGGGTGACATGCAGTATATCAGAATATAATAGAATACTTTGTTTTTGTTATAAGTGGTCACACTTGTTCATTTAGGACATATGTCAGAAATAAGGTGTATGGATAATATATCAGATAACAGATCAAAAGATATATGATGGATCAAGAGTAAAGATATGCAGTATACAGGCTAATTATGCAGTATACCAAATGTCAGGTCTTTAAATGTCAGATCTATTGAACATATCTTGAAAAGTATGTCTAAAGTGATAGATCAGCAGGATAACTTTATATGTAATGCATGTATAAATTGTCCATACACCAGAAGATAGGGTCAAGGCATATATGCTGGATGATTTGTCCAAGTGACAAATCTTCTTGGTGAGGTCACACTTATTCATTTAGGACATATGTTAAATAAGGTGTTCGAAATAATATGTCCAGATAACAGATCAGAATATCCAGCGTGTCACAAATAGAGTTATGAAGTATGCAGGGTGACATGCAGTATATCAGAATATAATAGAATAATTTGTTATTGTTGAAGGTGGTCACACTTATTCATTTAGGACATATGTCAGAATAAAGTGTTTAGATAATATATCCAGATAACAGATCAAAAGATATATAGTGGATCAAAAGTAAAGATATACAGTATACAGGCTAGTTATGCAGTATACCAAATGTCAGATCACCAAATGTCAGATGTCTAGCTGATAGAAAGAAAATATTGACAGTTATGACTATCAATAGACAGTTTGTGATAGGTTTGGGAAATCAAGAGTTCACTTTATGAGAGACGTCACTCGATTGGAGTTTCCTTCCCATCAATGAAGAGCTTTCCAGCAGCAAATCGTACCTTTTTGTTGTTGTTAAATGCTCTGGACATCTGAGGCTGTGCCTTTTTCTTTAGGTTATAGTCTATCGCTGTCAAGTCCTCCATGACATTGAAAGGCAAGCGCTGGTTTTCCCCTGGATGATCTTCCTGGAATTTTCGTCTTAGTTTTTTTAAGTCACGAATGATATTATTCCGTATATCCCTGGAGCTGAATCGGGCAACGAGCTGGGCGGGTCTCTCATTTTCGTCTGGATTCCATCGTCGTGCTTTGTGTGCCACTTCCATAAGGCTTGAATTCTCCTCTGGGCTGTTTCCCGGGCCTAGCTTGTTCTCATAGAGAAACGTTGAGATTTTTTCTTTGAATTGTTCCCCTTCATTTACACGAATGCCATCGATTCTGATGTTATAGGCTCTGGATCTCCGTTCAGATTCATTTAGTTTGGAAAGGATTTGTTCCTCTAATTCTTGGCGGGCTGAGCGTTCACGCTGTAGTTCAGCTTTCAGTTGTGCGATGTCTTCGCATGATGTTTCGACCGACTCTGTGACTGCGGTCACCTCTTCTCGTAGGTTTTCAATACTACCTATAATGTCTGCTTTGAATATCTGCATTACAGAGGTAAAGTGTGAGGCTAATGAGTTGATAGCGCTATAAATACCGACTTGATCGGGATCATTAGGCTCAGGTAGGCTGAACTCGGGAAGGTCAGGCGACCCGCCGCCATTGAGAGACCGGGATCTTGCAGAGCTTTGAGCTTTCTGACTTTCGTCTTTATCAGCTGGGCCTGCAGATTTCTTCGTCTTATTTCCAGATTTATCACTTCTGGGCATCTTGGTAGTTGTCCCGTTTGAGATCGGACATGAATTTACCACCACACGATAAGATATCAGGTACAAATGACGGTAAATATCACCACCCTCCGAAAATGCGTCCACCTACCACATAGCCTCGGATACATTGTGGACACGAGCTTTCGATTGAAGTTGGAGCGTGACGACTGTAGTAAACTCTGCGTAAACTCGTGCTCGGCACGACAGAATTATGCCATCAGATTCCAAAAACACCGGTAGGAAAAATTCTACAGCTGAGTAAACACCGATTTATTGTTCACACTTTTACACTTCATGATCTGCGACATGTTGGAACGACTGTGACGTTTGATGGGCCATACTGCTTTTATGTAGATGGCGCTGCGACAAAAATCAAGGTAACATCCGGGCTCTATCCCATAAGATAAATCATCAAACAACAACAACGGCAGCATTTCTTCTACTGCTATCGGGTGATGTGGCCCGATATTCCTGCCTCAGAAAGAGAGCTCGTGAAATCTTATGCAAAATGCCACATGTCTACCTGTATATCAATTCGACATTCATATATCACGATCCTCATAATCGTCTCTGAGCGTAAAGAAAGGTCCACGGATCTGCCCAAAGCCATCGACACAATAATTTACAATTGGTCTCCATGTTGTTAGCTACATTGCCTACAGCACAACTACGTCACAGGAATAATGTCAGGTGATATTGCAAGGATTTTCATTGGCTAACGGCTCTCAGGTTTGTTATAATAGCGACCGCCACGGATTCTTGATCTGGGCAATAGCTTTGATGTTCAAAATGTTCTCATTCATTCGGAATTACTAGAAAAGCTGATTCGTTTTGTTATTTCGAATACTAATGATATAGTTCTTTCGATATTAGTAAGCATCGCCTTTGGGTTTTCTATTCCTTTAAATACTATCTCCCGAAACCTCATCGGATACAAATCTCGGTGCAAACAGGAACTTTTAGGCGGAAGCCGTGGTAACCGTTCAAGAAAGAAAATAATCTATCTAATATCTTGCAGGATCAGGTTTCCAGAATGATTAATTTTCTCGTCTGTCCACGCGACGTTGGAGTTTATACCACTTGGCGTCTATCTCATTCGTTCCGGTATACCTTTTCCGGAACGTTGTGTAATACAGCTGGCAAAGTTCTTATCGCGTTAAGGAATTGTTTTAACTTGGAATCCCGAGTCAGAAACAGCCACACAGACTAATAATGTCTCCAAACTGTTTTACGTTGCTGTGGATTAGTTACCGTTATTTCACTCTTCTGTGTGTAGTCGCATTCTGTGTGTAGTCGCATTTGCATTATATTTATTTGTCACTGATTCGACTCTCTAACCTTTCAAACGATTCCACCACATATGTGTTGTAGGCCTTTACTCCCACCACTGATCATATTGGATGTGAATGCGTACGGTCAATGGTGATCCATTCCACAGGCTCAGTCTGGCCATAGATTTGTGTTTTTTTTAATATTTTATCTACGTTCATTAATTAGACTGTTCGGCTGTGTGGGTAATGTGGTGTCTCATTATTCGGAGCTGCAGCACTCAATTATAGAAACTGACAGGGTGTTGCCAATAACAGATGTTATCAGGGTTTTTTTTACAGTTTTATATATTTATCGTCCGTCAAGTGGCAGGTTAGGGTCAGGTGCCTCAGATTTATTTGGGTGCGATGCACCCCGCATACCAGTCTCAGCCTCCTTATGTATGACTTCATGATTTATTCAAGAAAGAAACCATTTCCCGTAGTTATCTCCAGAGCTATGTATAGACAGAAAATCCGTTTCAACTTCATCATCGTTACAGTTTTTTACATCATTCTCTCTCCTAAGTCCCGCTCACAGAATAATAGAAAGGCATATCGGTGTATGTCAGTGGAACAGACTGTAGATTCAAACAAGGATCAAAATATACTCCATCGCCAAAGGTTAACAAACTACTTTCATATTCCGCAGCTGCTACGTCGATAAAACTACACGTGTGTTATCTAGATTTGGAGTCGGAGCGATTGGGCTGGAGTCTACTCTACTCAGTAATCACGGTAATAGCAACAGTAACACGAAAAGTATTACGTCATATGACGAAGACATCCAATTTGACATCATATTGTAATTGGGTCTACTGGACTGCCATAAGCTATACAGGGAAAAGGTATCTCGATCATGACCAAGAACAAGGTGAGTGGGTGAGTAGGGTTTAACATCGCTTTCAACATTTTTTTAAGGTATATCACGAAGGGGAGGGGAGGAGAGAGGGGTACCTACTTGTAACAGAGCAGATCTAATGCTGCCATTTTATAGTGCTGTGCCACCGAAATATCATGCCGTAGGCAGACATGACACCCCTCTCAGTCACATTATACGGACACCGAGCGTACCAGTTCTTGTTCTATCCTCTTAATTACAAGCATCAGATCCGTCATTCATAATTCAGCCGTCGTCCATTAGAGAATATCCGCGTCCATAATCCAAAGACCTATTCCATATTCCATATAACAGTATTAGCACAATTAGCACTTCAAAAAGACAATCATAGTATACATAAACATAGGCTTGTTTCCTGCAAGAGAGAAGCGGTCAACAGTTTTCAATGATGCCGGCAAGACATCATGATGTTCCAAAAATATCAAATCTTACGCTCTTAATTACAACACATATAAGGGAAGTGGGAAAAGGTGCCGACATACTGACTGCGTCATATGACTTCACATAATAGTCTTCTGGTAAACCTATTCTAAAGCACGTACCTAGAATCTAACGATTCGAGATATGTGTTGTATGTCAGGTACGCTTTTATTGTACCTGTTCATGTGGCAACTTGAATGATATGACCACACGGCCCCTAACACCGGCATAAGCGGTATTAGATAGAAATCTAGAGAGCTATGATGGAAATGCTCTGACAACTCGTATACTGGTAATTGGTGAGCTGTTTCGCTGCGACAACTCGTACATTGGAGATTGGTGAGCTGTATCGTCGTCAGATGTAAATGACGGCAATGCTGAGCGTAAGCGAGGAAGCAACAAGTTCCATTTTTCAAGTCTTTGGTATAACCCGGCCTGGGATCGAACCCAGTACCTACCGCTTACGAGGCCGACGCTCTACCATTAGGCCACCGCAGTGCGGTTTTGACCAAGAACATCATATATGGAAGCCAACTGTATCCACCTTCAGTAGACTGCCGTACTGCCTCAAACCTCCGCATCAGAAATTGAAATATCATATCCACATGATAATCTTAGCACCAATAATTCAAGCAGGCACAAATTCAAAATTTACAAAGACAAGCCAGTCCAGTGTGAGAAAGAATTGTTAGCTAACGCAGTTATTGTGATGTTATTTTCGTCTTGTCAAGTTACCTTTCTCTCCACACGATTTCCATGTCGGTGTTTAATGTTGCGTTTAATTTATCGTATTAAGCAACCCATTCAAATGTCAGTGATTCCATCGACGAGACACCCTAGATCGTTTCCAAAACGAAGAAATGCATATAATGATTTCTTGTACTTAACTGGCCATGTTTCCTTATCGCATGTATGATCAATCAAGACACGAAAATAATGCACGAAACTTTCGACATCGCCAGTATAGAAAAATAGTCATAAGGAAGTTTACATACAAGTAAATACAACGTTTCTATACCACTGTTCACTGGCATTCTGGGTAGACACGTTACTAAATTTAAGGTCAAATGAATACTAATCTGCCCTAATTATTGATTAGAGAGTATCAACTCATTTTTCTATAGTAGCAAACAGTGATAGCCATCTATGCATCGGATAATTCCTTGACAGCCGCTGCTAATAAAGACTCTATAATAATCAAATCACTATTATCATGAGTATAGATCTGTCAGCACGATTACGAAAATGTACGACAGCCATCGATCGAACGAACTTGATAAGCAATATTCTTAGTCTGGTCGAGTCGGCACGAGTACCCTCAGCAATGGAATACGAATATAGCTCCGATCGTTCACCCCAGTCACTATTTGCATACCTATTTTACGGATTCTCGTGTGTGGTGGTGTGACGGAGAAAGTATCTGGAAGTAATAGTTCAGTAATATTTAGAAGGAGATTTGCTTCTCCTTGAAGATTCCCTCGAACGTGTCTGTAGCAAACTTGGACAAAGTCCATCTAGTAAACATAGTACGGATCGTTGTATGCCATCGGCGTTGAAATTATGTTAAAAGCATAATCTCGCGTGATCGTGTACTCATTCATTCTTCAGATAGTGTTTCTTTACTTCGTGCGAGTACATTTCAGGAAAGATATCTTCAAGTTCCGCCCGAGAAAACCAACGTTCTCACTCAATACATTGGAAAACATCACTAACTGCGTCAGATTCGTCATTCATTCGGAAGTCGTCGTCCCGTAAGAGTTTCCAAAGGTCCATAAGCCAAATACATGTTTCATTAATAATATTAGCACCTAAATTAACATAACCGAAAGATAACAAGGGAGTTGGAGTTACTTGAAAGATAGAAAAGTTCAACAGTTTTCAATGATGCCGACACGATCAGTTGACATTCTGTTCATCAAATCTGTATCACAATTCAAGAAAAGTGACGTCACGATATTGGTGTGACTAAAAAGAAATTAAATGTTCTAATGAACATAGAAATCTGCTAGATGACTATCTCATTCACGCATTGATTTCGAGTGGTCATACAAACACTAGGAAGTTGTTCACATATTGTTTATACAGCCCCAAGCTCCGGGATAAGCGGAATTAGACACAAATTATATTACATTGACCCAAAGATCTTCAATACTATGATTGTAGTTTGCAATGAACAAATGATATTTATCACCGAATTTAAGAAACTCGAAATCACTGTTCGCATGACATATGATTAAATGCATATGTAGATGTATCTGCTAATAACACCATTATAACCTTTGCCATAATAACTGTCATGGAACGAGATTTTACCTACTTGAGAATAAAAGAAAAATAGTCAAACGGGAAATAAACTCGGGAAGGACTTTCACTTCCTTATGACCACTTATAACATGTTCATTCACGAAGTACTTCCTTATTAGCTGACTGAACGCTGATTAGTGTGGCTGATAGATTTCGCGGAAAATGCTGTCGACACATCATACACGACCAGACGTTTACTACGCAGACTGCAAGACCGGATACACCTTAATATATCTGCACTCCATGGCAGATATCCACTTGGCCTTTGGTATGGGAATAGTATTATTGCAACTTCCAACGGAAGAATAAATGGCCATTGCAGATTTCAGTTCAAGGAATTTCCGGTACTTTGTATATAGCTATTGGAGGTAAGCCTTTGTACTTTCATGTGTATTTCTCCTATTATAGTGAACTACATTGCTTCGTGCGTTTGAAGTCGTACAGCTTCAGAGAATTATATTGCTTACTGTCAAACGGTATCCCTCTTTGAACTCGAGTTGTGGTGATGATAATCTTACCAGGCCTGCGCTGGGTATCATGACACTCCCCCACTCCCTACCGAACTTTCTACCCTCTCCAGGACGACAGAAAATGAGAGCAGTCACTCTGTGACTGTTCCTACTATCATAATGGGGTCATTTTGATTCTATTTGCTTATACCTCTGAGCACAGAAATCATGGATGAATTATAAATGACGGCCATGACGCTGTGACTGAAACGTTGCGTTTTGCTTCCAAAGGCTTGCATTTTTTATGCTCATACGTATTTTATTTCACATCAGATAATTATTTCCTAATTTAATGTTCAGATTTGCGGAGAAAATTGCATAAAAAAAAGTTCGAAAAATCATACCAAAAAATCTGCCCAACTATCTATCAAAATAGCTTTTTAGAATATGACTACACGATGGACATTTTGGATGATGTTACATTTTCAGTACCCTAGCGCGAGGAGTAAGAACAATATTCAAGGGGCAGGCGGCACCCTCACATTCCACAGTAAGTAAAAAAAAAATCCCCGTATGATAGGAAAACTGAACAAACAGGATAAACCGTAAAATCAGTGGGAAGGCTCCATGGGTAAAGATAAGAGATATTTAATTTCAACACGTACGTGACTTTATATTAATGTGACATAAGCTTACATAAAGCAATGGCTAAGTAGCAATATATTACGACATGTGGAAGAATATTTTAATAAAACAATTTTCAATGTGATTTAAATTTCGTGAAATCGAATATCGTGATATAGGTTGAAGCTTCCAAGTCACCCAGGTGTTTTATGGCTGAATTAATGACACAACAGATTGAAGGATTATATACATGGGAGTTTCGACAAGACGAGTACATATGCCTAGTTTAATAAAGCTTACATTATTGACTACAATATCCGCCATTCAGTAGACTGCTCACTGTTTGGGTATACTATGTTTATGTTTATGTATACTATGATTGTCTTTTTGAATTTGGTGCTAATACTGTTATATGGAAAATGGAATAGGTCTTTGGATTATGGACGCGGATATTCTCTAATGGGCGACGGCTGGATTATGAATGACGGACTAGACGCTTGTAATTGCTTAAGAATTGTCAATTGCATTCATTCAATTAGCACGTCTAGATTGTCTACGGTTCATGCAAATAAATATCAAGAGAAGCTTACTGCTGAACCATTTAGCGTATCTGAAAACTGATATCTGTGACCTGGATATTGGAATCCTTTCCGTGAAAATTGAACAGATATCTGACTCACTATGTCCATGGTATGAATGGAACTTATATCATCAGTTGACACATTGTTAGAAAAGAAATATTATCCAATGGTGTGTGACCCGCGACGTGGCCGTGCCGGAATATACCGTCTATCATTTATTGCATAAATACATTCACCGCCACAAAAGTATATTACTCTATCCTATGAAAGCATTATGCATAATGGGTAGTCCGCATTACTCTGTAAGATGTGAAAGAGCATCTGGTACATTGTACATGGTCAAAATCCCATTTTAACACTGAATATTAACCATTTGCTTACCGTTTGAGTCATACGTCTTTTCAAAACAAGAGTACGTCATGCATGACCGGACTAGGACATGGCCACGTGTCCGAATATAGCGAACATAAATTGTCCATCGACGGCCAGGCCCGAAGTGCGATTCTTCATGTGAACACAGTGAAAAGCGAAATAAAATTTGCATAGTATTCTGTAAGTCACTTTCGCTTCAAATATAATCTGTCATTGGTGTAGATTCTAGGTTATCCCAAGGATTATTTTTTGAAGACTTAAAACCAGCCGAGTTTACGCTCAGTCTAAATTATGTCATCCGTTACTTAATTGCTCTCTACCGTTGCCCTTCTCCGTCAAAGTAATTTTAAGCCAGATAATTCTCCTGCCTACTTTGTGAAGATTAGGTCCACTTATTGTGGCTTCTCTTCAGGTAAACTTGTAAAGTAAGATGAGAAGATTCCTGCCCCTGGTTAGCGAATTGGTGTTATTTGATACCCTAGAGCTGCTTATATTCTCCGACTAAATAGTTTGACCTTCAGCCATTGGTGCAGTTAACAAGTGCACCAGACCGCATTGAATCTTCAGGTTCGATATTTGTTAGGTGAGGCATGGAGACTACTAAAGAAGTCTCCATGGGTGAGGGTAGACCATGAAAAATGGTGTCTGTGAATACAAGCGCCAGATCTGACGTCCAGTAGCCAGCCTTCTGCCGTCGCCCATAATCAAAATATCCCCTTCAATTGGCGCAGTTAACACCAAAATATCCCCTTCAATTGAAGCAGTTAACACCAAAATATCCCCTTCAATTGGCGCAGTTAACACCAAAATATCCCCTTCAATTGGCGCAGTTAACACCAAAATATCGCCTTCAATTGACGCAGTTAACACCAAAATATCGCCTTCAATTGACGCAGTTAACACCAAAATATCCCCTTCAATTGGCGCAGTTAACACCAAAATATCGCCTTCAATTGACGCAGTTAACACCAAAATATCCCCTTCAATTGACGCAGTTAACACCAAAATATCGTCTTCAATTGACGCAGTTAACACCAAAATATCGCCTTCAATTGACGCAGTTAACACCAAAATATCGCCTTCAATTGACGCAGTTAACACCAAAATATCCCCTTCAATTGACGCAGTTAACACCAAAATCCAAGCAGGGTGAGGCACACAGATATATGAACACAAGCTAGATTTCCACCGAACACAGTAGACAGTCGTACTCCATCAACAGTGAAGAGCCAGTAGGTCGCACAGACTAAAGAATTTCATTCGTGACGGAGATATAATATTTTTTAGAAAATGACTCAAGTAGTAATCACCGGTCGCTTACTCAAGATTGAACGGTTGGATGTCTTGTTGGCATCACTGGGAGGGGTTGAACGCTTCTCTCTTGCATCACAACATACTCACACTGTCTGAGTTTGTAACATTCCAAACTGTCAGTTTAACAACCTGAAACTGCATTGTATACAAATACATGACACGCTTGTGGATTTGACCTTGATCGAATCGACACAGGACGATTTTATTCAATACAAAAGAGATGGAAAACGCATCCAGTATATCCTACAAAGGAATAAACGAGCTAGGTGCTAGCTCTATTGAAACAGAGCGCATGTTACATCATTCAGTATAGCATTATATAATGGGCAGGATATAGTGACTGGCCCAGAGCCATGCGCACAAAACTTGCACGCCGCGTGTATAACCCGAATGCAATCAGACCGTATCTGACAGCAGAAGATACAATATGATGCCATGATGGCCACAAACTAGCTTGAATGTGTTTGAACTAGCTAGCTTGACAATGTATGTCGGATCATACACCGTTGTTTACATGTTCATTCTTTCGATATCAATGCGTCACGGCGAATAAAATACCAAGGTCAGGACTATCAAATTAGTCTACTTAGACTATATCATGTTTCCAATATAGCTTGCCTGTGATTATCTAGTAATGCTGAGCGTTTATCAGATATTGTGGACACAGTACCTCACCCAACAGCATGCCTCTTACAATAGGCGTCAATGATGACCGTATTAATATGATCCCAATAAATTTGCAATCATGGTTACGGGGTGTGCCGGCACTTATATATGAGTGAGAGAATGGACTTGTTACATGCCGGGATGAAAAGAGTAAACCAAGCCAATCGGCTATCCAATCGGCGACCTTCGAACGACAAAGTAATAGCTGCGGTTTATCTTCCGATTATGCCATGGCCGACTTGACTATTTTTTCTAAAGATCATGCCATTCCGTGCCATTAATAATATAATTTCGTTATCGTTAATTAAGATCAACCTAGAAAGCATGTTGGGCGGTTATGTTCACTCTTAATTAAGCACATTTCATGACAGTGTCCACAGACGCGCGGTAATATCCAAGAGGAGAGAACACGAACGTTCGAATTCCAGTTAATATGTTCCGAAGTAACAATGATCAAACAGTGAAGTCATATGACGACGTATAGTTGGAGATTTGTATCCATTCTTCCTCCGTTTCAGTGACATACTTCAGAGTTTTGGGGTGAAGCGATGTATGCAATTCCATACATCACGATAATATGGTTCTCTACTGCTCTCTATAGAGTTTCAGAACACTAGGTGGTTAATTAGGACAGCATATAGTGAAATCTGATAACTTCAGCTGTTCTACGACCAAGCCTTTTATTGCATCCGACGAAAATCTGCAGAAATATTCTTTGATCTTCTCCAAACTGTAAATGACTTTTATTCGTTCACGTTTAACTATGAGTTGAAATGTTGCTTGTTGGCTATTTCTAGATTGATAGACATTTAATGCTTAAAGGATCACTGCTACATGGAATTGTTTATGTTCAACTGGGGATCTTCTATAGTCTGTGCTTCCTGATACTTAATATGTTTGAAGTATACAATGAAGCGCCAGGACTCCAACTACGCATTTTTAACCTGTGTGTGATGTTTTTCCCCATTGGCGGGCCCTGATATCAAAACTGAACTCACAGATTCCACTTAACTGGATGAAGACGTGGAGCAGTGGAGCGGCTGTACAAATATCGACACGCTTTGCTTTTCTACGAACCGCACTGTTCTGTCTTATTGGGTGGTAATTCTTTAGGCATTTCAAACGTGGACAACAGCTGGAGGATAGTATGACTATAGTTATTCTATTTCTGGGATATAGAAAAAGTGTAGCATTTTAACGAACATCGTTTTGTGTGGATCGTAAAGTTACAGTGGAGTTTCACAGCTAGCCGACAAAAGTGTTTCGGAATGTGCATGGTTAAATGTGTGCCCCGACAAAAGCTTGTGTGCTTTTTTGTTCTTGCTTTTTTTCTCCTTTGGTACTGAACCAAATATATCTGATATCTTACATTCTGATATCAGGGACGGTAGAAGTTCCTCTAGAATGGGGCGGGAGCTCAACTATCCCAACACTTTAGGCGAGAGTCTTAGACGGCCGGCCTAGACGGTTGGAGACGCCTTCTAGCCGATTTCCGAAAAATTACAATTCATCACTGAATTTTCACTCCTATCTCTGGAACGATATATGGTATATCTTGTCGCCTCATTATCTTGCCAAAATGGCATTTGGCAATATTAAAAATGGAGATCTAAATCCCGCTGAAATGTGTAGCTGGGCGGGAGAATCCCCCCTGCCTCCACCAACCCCCGCCCCGCTTCCGCCGCATGTGGATATTCACTCGATCTACTATTCAATTCTTCAGCTAATACTTCTGCTTGACCTACTGACTAGTCGGTTCAGGTAAGGGTATCGTTGTATTCGATTTGATATAAAATTCTTTACTATTTTCAGACTGGCTATCGTTGAGCTATATTATACAGACTTCGGTGCCTGAAGCTAGGACTAGTACATGACAAAAAAAACACACGAAACAAGCGGCTTCATATTACAGCGGAAACACTGTCTGGTGCAGGCCACTCAACGACACAATCAAGGAAACAACTGCTACCGTAATTAAAGAGAATCCTGACCTGACTAAGTATTTCTCTTTCAGCCGGCGAGAAGTTTCTCAATCTATTCAAGGGACATATACTGCATGGCTGTCTCAGCCATCAATATAGTGCATTGGCGGCTGAGCTCTCTGTTGGATGTACAAGATTCGACTAGATAATAAAGTAAGTAGTGATTCAGTAAGACAGCATCTCATATTTGTTATACATTTACCTATGTAATCTATACTTCTCGTTATTTAAATATCATATAATCACACGAAGTTTGATATTTTAATCCATGAAATTGTATTTAGCGAACAAAAGTATTATGCGAACTGTTCTCGGTTATCCTCATGCATATGTGTATGATTAAAAAGTCAGCATTTTCGAGACTGACTGTTTTTAAACACGACGTTTTCGCCACGGTCGTCTACCTTAAAGCTGTGTGTCAAAATCTTTCGTTCGTCAGATTAACGGTCTTGCTTATTCCGTTTACCCGCCTTCGGGTCATGGAATAACACGCGCTTCCCTGCTTTTACTTTAATTACCGTAAATTTCAATATGCTTTCGAAACTCTTGTTTGATAGGTTTGTTGTTTTGTTTGCAGATTTTCCACGTATTCTCATCTGATGATAAACGGAGAACAAGGTAAGTGTGTACAATGTTTTTTTTGCCATTTTTTTTCGAATAAAATCGTTCATCGATATTCGGACACCCTACCGTTATACCATCTTTGGGAAATGTTACAATGCAATTCTATACAGTAATACGACTTCTCGTTCATACCTCTCCATCATTGCTGTGACAGACTATTGTCATACTATATCCCAGTTCAATTATGTGCAGAAATTGAATTCTAAAGCAAATTTTACGAATGCAATATTTCAACTGGAGATATCAACTTCTGTCAGTAAATATGTTTCATGTTGTTTCAGATGGACAATATCACAGCTATTGCACCCACGATGGCGGCCGGAAATGAGTCATTTGCGAATCGTACGGAAAACGAAATCTACGCCATCCACAACCCTGGACAGATCAGTATCGATAGATATGTCACGCCCCTTATTTACATCATCGGATTTCCCGGAAACATTATTGCTTTCTTTATTTGGATTGGAAAGCGCATGCGCCATTCTTCGGGATGCTATCTGGCTGCGCTTGCAATTTCCGATATGATGTTCTTGATGTTGCACGTCATGTTTGAGTTGGCTATGGTTTGGAATAAGCCGGTTTTGGATCTACCAGTTGTGTGTGAGGTCTACACCATGCTGTTTTTGTCGGTACAATACTACTCCCCGCTTTTGGTGCTCGGATTTACCGTCGAGCGGTACATATCTATTTGTCACCCATTTTCACGTGAAAAGTTGTGTACAACCAAACGGGCTCTTGTCGTCATCGTGTGTCTGTATGCGTTTGCCTTGGCGCTCTGTTCGATTCAAGGTTACTTCTGGATGTATGACTACGAGAATGAGATATGCACTATACGACAAGAAGTTACTGAGGGGGAAACCGCCTCCCTTTGGTCAATATGGACCTGGATTACAGAGATGTTGATTTTCTTTTTGGTTCCCGTTATGGTTTTAGGATTCAATATAATGGTGATCATTGAAGCTCGCAGATTGAGAAGAGAGGAAACTCTTCGAAGTCTAAGCGGTCAATCCCGTAAAAATTCTGCTACAACACTCATGTTGCTAGCTGTATCGTTTTATTTGATCTTCACCACCCTGCCAGTAACAGTAATATACGCAATGTACTTTTCTTTCCCCCCCGGAAAACTGAATATGAGCGACGACGAAATTAGGATTGATCCTATATGGCAAATGAATTTTCCTTACATGCTGTTAAGAATCATTATTCAAGAAATCGGTTTGACACACTACGCCTGCAATTTTTACATCTACTGTATCACTGGTAAAATGTTTCGTGATGAGCTATGCAGAATGTTTAGACACCTCTGGTGCAAAAGTGCTTTAAAAGACAAAATTGGCGCGTATACAAATTATCGGAGCACTGGTACTACGGCTGTTGGACGAACGACATATGTTACTGTGAATGGTCAGAGCCGGGACTCCTCACCCGAGACGCTTCTATAGCATGATTGTATGGAACAGTTCTGTGAGGAAACCTTGTTCTTGTATATACCGGGGAAATGTCACAATTGAGTATTTAATATATGCCTTAACATATGCTGGTTGCCCGAAGAAAACGTCACACCGAAGCAATATCAATACCACAGTATAGTTAGGATCAACAAGTTATCAGTATTACAACAAAACTACCTGCACTTTGTTTCAGTAGTTAATGAACAAAGAGTTAAACAAGAAGGTGGCCAAACCGCTATTGCTAAGTTTGTGATACTGTCTTCCTACCTTTGTCTTTTATTTATCTGGTATATATTCGTTAAATAAAAGTCGGTCATTGGATATAAACTCATGAGTGCGACAGAGCGGGGTGTCGACCAGTCAGAGAAGCTGGCGATTCAATTCTTGACCCCACACAATACGCCTTGAGAAGGAATTAAACTACAGTGTACATAGAGCGGCCGGGTTAATGGTCAAATAGAACACTCGCAGGCATGAAATCTGTCATCCTAATGCTTGTGTTGATATTCCGGTCAGCTAATTACATGCAATCTGTATCACTGGAAACCCGACCTGATGGGTTTACACTGTCGATACTAAATCAATTATACAAGAGAGAGATCTGCAGATCGAAGGCCTGCTTTTGCTCCCTGACAGCATCGCTCAATCCACTAGTGACACTGAAGTGGACCACCGAAGGGTCTGTGTAACATAATGTTAAGATGTGGAAACGTAATTAACATTTCTATCTGAAAGAACCCATGCGCTAGTTCAGAAACCGATGTGAGGCCATTTAATTGAGGAAATACTCACAAATGTCATCTTAAACTTCTAATCCGGACCAGCACTAAAGGAACGGGATTGTCGTTTTTCAAAATTCTAGTTATTTAGTAACGTATATATCACGCATTGAAATGTTCCATACGTTGAGCAGAAAATATTGTTTATATACACACGAACACAATACAAAAAAAAACACGTCTTGTGTTGTTAGACAAGCACACAATCTGTTTTCCTGTGTATATAAACAACATTCTCTGCACAACGTGTGGAACATTTCAATACATAACATAGGTTACCAAATAAGTGTAATTTTGGATAACAACAATCTTTATTCATTCGAATTGGCCCAAGGGCGGAATGCCCCATCCCTAGTGAAATTGTCACATAATTCCGAAACGATAAGACATTGAAGACTGAAACTGTTGGGGTCATTTTAAGAATATTTGCCTAATTCTAGATGCAAAGGATCGTTGATCAAACTGTTCTAAATAACTCGGCAATAAAAAGTGGAAGGGAAATGAAACTTATACACATCTGTAACTGAATGCATCGGCGTCATTTGAGTCTATTTGTATAATCCTAAATGCGAAGGATCATGAAAACATGGCGCCCATGAGGCCGTTTTCGTTTAACAACATTTTCGGCTTTTCCAGCTCCAAATGACAGGAAAGTAGTTATTTCACCTATAATAATCATGATCTAATATACTGAGCATTTGTTGTGCCAAAATATTATTAAAAACTTTTTTGACAATAAAACGGTGAAAATAAACCGCAAATGTCTCCTGGTGATATGACGTCACTGTGCTGTCACCGATGTCGGATTTTACATCTGGATTAATAGACGTGTGTATTATATGCGTTAAAATATTACTGGTCGACCCGTTTAATTTAACTTGTTTGATTAATTTGTTATCGATGGATGTACCTGGTGTATATACGCCGACTTTTAAATGCCTATCTAAGAAAATTCCCAATAAATTATTCACAATCTGACCACTGAAAAACACGGAACCTTGACATCACAGGTTGGGTACACCTTCAATGTTTGATAGATTAATTTAACAAGCTTAAACAAAATTACTCCCATTACAGGCGGTAGTAGTTAAAATTGGTAGACGAATTTAACGGCGTTTGATTGGTCTTCATGCGAATCACGTAATTGTTCGAGGTAGGTAAAGAAAAATGTTCTATTAACTTTATTGGTAGTTAATAAAGAAGCGACTGTGATCTATATATTATCTACATGAACTACTGTAGTTTGTGAAGAGTTGGCTTTATATATTGTTTTGTAGATTTTCGTGCTTATAATTAACAACTGTTAAATGCTTTTATACCATTTATGATAATTTGTATAATCTTATATATACTTCAACGTTTAATTCGGGATTCTTACTTTATTTTCAATTGATTCTAACATGTATTTCGTTTAGTATTATGGCTAGCCGAATGAATAAATATACCATATCGACAAAACAGGTAGTAGAAAGTTTGTCTTTCAGTCATTATATATAGTAAACATTCAGGTAAACGCCGTATTAAATGATGCACTTTATATCTAGTATTTCTTACACACTTTTGAGTATATAGAAGAATTTTATTCTCTTCATACCTGCGTGTGTTTTGTCATATGTGTTAATTCAAAAACTAAATTATACCATAGAAGGCCGCTGAACAAAACCATTTAAGTAATTTTACATCATCTTGGGCTGTGGCCATTATGGTATTTGGAGGAAAGAGAATATTGTCGTTTGTTCCCCTAGATCTGAAACAAAAAGAAATGTAGACTTCATCTTACACAATGAGCATGATTGGATAGATTCTACCCAACACTGTTAGAACGATATGGTACAGACGCGACAGACCATATCAAGTATGGTCAGAAGAACCATCAGTGCCGTGGTCAAACAGAGATTTGACCAGAAAATGTATGGTCTGTCGCGTCTGAACCATGGAAGTTATGGTCAAATTGACCAAATCCCTTTAACAGTGAAAAACGTAGTCGATTGTAATGTGAGTGTTCATGTGGGAACTAACCACATGGCTCCTAACGCCGACTTAAGCGAAATTATGACAGGTCAGTTCAAATAAGTAACTCACCTGATGGATCTGCATGGAGGACATTTCAATGATTAACGCCTCAACATGACTCAAGAATACCCAGAAAAAGTATCTTGTAATGCCCGACGTCGTGCAAGTTTCCCATCAAGACAATAAAACATACATATATTTGTCAAATAACCTGTATAGAGAGCGGGCCCGCCACCCTTCCACCAAATATTGTTGGATGTACTTCGTGGAGTCACATTTTGCTCTTGTGGGTCTCGGATCCAAGTAGTCCAAGATATCGGCCAATATATTGGGGTTATATTTCCATACGCCTATCATGATCAAGCGAACCAACAGGAGGAATACCGAGCACATGGGTTATTGAATATTCACTACATTTGTATTGGTGTCGGAGTGCCAGCAAATTCAACCAGTCAATCGAACTAAAAAATACTCTCAGAATATACCTTCGTCACTGTAGGGTGATCCGCTCAGCCATTGAACAGTGCGGGGTAAAAAATATAGCCGCCATCTCTGCTGGTACATAGCGTGGCTATACGCTGTAGTGGTCAAGCCTTGTTTATCACAGGGAATACGGTAAAAAAATGTGTTCAGAGTTAAAACAGTTTAATTTTTTATAATTAACAACTGTTGAATGCTTTTATACCATTCAAGATCATTTGTATAATCTTATACTTCAACGTTTAATTCTGGATATTATTACTTACTTTATTTTCAATTGATTCGTTTCGTTTAATATTATGGCTAGCCGAATGAATAAATATACCATATCGACATAACAGGTAGTAGAAAGTTTGTCATTCACTCATTATGTATAGCAAACATTCAAGTAAACGCCATATTAAATGATGCACTTTATATCTAGAATTTCTTACACACTTTTGAATATATATAGAAGAATTCCATTCTCTTCATACCTGCGTGTGTTTTGTCATATGTGTTAATTCCAAAACTAAATTATACTATAGAAGGCCACTGAACAAAACCATCTAAGCTATTTTAAATCATCTTGGGCTGTTACCATAATGGTATTTGAAGGAAAGAGAACATTTTCGTTTGTTCCCCTAGGCCTGGAACAAAAAGAAATGTAGACTTTATCTTGCCATGTAAGCATGATTGGGTAAATTCTACCCCAAAAAGTGGTCGCTTGTAATGTGAATGTTCATGTGGGAACTAACCACGCGGCCCCTAGCACCGGCTTAAGCCGAATTAGATATGCTAGCTCGGGAGCTGTTATGACAGATCATTTCAAATAAATGACTAACGCCTCAACATGGGGTAGCCATGGTAGACTCAAAAATACTCAGAAAAAAATATCCTGTAATGCCCGACGTCGTGCGATAAGTTTCCCATCAAGACAATAAACATACATATATTTGTCAAATGACCTGTATATAGAGCGAGCCCTCCACACAATACCCTTCCACAAAATATTGTTGGGTGTACTGTGTGGAGTCACATTTTGCTCTGGTGGGTCTCGGATCTAAGTAGTCCAAGATATCGGCCAATATATTGGGTTTATATTTCCATACGCCTATCATGATCAAGCGAACCAACAGGAGGAATACCGAGCACATGGGTTATTGAATATTCACTACATTTGTATTGGTGTCGGAGTGCCAGCAAATTCAACCAGTCAATCAAACTAAAAAATACTCTCAGAATATAATTTCGTCACTGTAGGGTGATCCGCTCAGCCATTGTACAGTGCGGAGTAAAAAATATAGCCGCCGTCTCTGACGGTACATAGCGTGGCTATACGCTGTAGTGGTCAAGCCTTGTTTATCACAGGGAACACGGTAAAACAAATGGGCTCAGAGTTAAAACAGTTTAATTTTGAGATATCTCTATCTATCTTCTCATGTCCAGAGCCCGAGAATATTTGAACTTTTATATTTATTGATATGTAGGTGTTCTAGCGATATGTAGATGTTCTAGCTATCTTGTCTCTATGATAAGAGAAATGGTCATGAATGGGAGAATATTTTCCTAATTGTTCCGGCTATACAACCTAAATTGCTCTGACCAAATAATCTGTTCTTAATACTGCAGAAGGCCCATCAGACTGATGACTGATAGCTTTCCAGTGGCTGTACATGGAAATACTAACAACTGAAGCTTACACAAGCTGAGAAGTTATGGTTCGACTGACTGAATCGCGCCGTCCCATTCATCTCAAATACCATTTCAATTTGATGTATTATTATATTTTTGCCTTGTAACTCTTCCATGTCTGAAGGAGCATTATGCATCTCCCTACCAAACTTCAAATCCTATCTACGGAACAACACAAAATGAGAGCTGGTATTCCGTTACTTTGTATCTATCATATTGGAGTCATTTTGAGCCTATTCGCCTAATCCTTGAGCATAGGATCATGGGTAACTTAAAAATTCCGGCCATTTTTCTTCAACATTTCACCTTTCTTCAACATTTCACCATAATGACCCCTGGGAGAATGACGTCACCGTGGCGTCATCATAGCAACCATCTCGGATTTCTTTTACAATTTCTTGTAGGATATAGTGTGGTAAGTATCAGCGCCATCGCTCAAAGGGTAAGAACAAGATTTAGAGAGAGGGAGCGAATACATCGCTTATCGCTTACATGTTGGCCGTGTGGTCATATCATCCAAGTTGCCACATGAACAGGTACAATAAAAGCGTACCTGAGATACAACACATATCACGAATCGTTAGATTCTTGGTATGTGCTTTAGAATAGGTTAACCGGAAGACTATTCTGTGAAGTCATGTGACGCAGTCAGTATGTCGGCACCTCTTCCCTTATATGTGTTGTAATTCAAATAATACCTCAAGTATTACCTTGTCGCGCTGGATCTCATTGCCAGCATTGAGGTTATTGAATATCTTACCAGGGAACACTCGTCCTCAGGGTGAACTTGACATAATTTGCCAGAGCCGAGCCTTCGCTATAATTGAAATTTCTTTCATGATTATATTATGTCGTTCTCCCCCTGTGCTGGTTAATTGTGATAACTCTATATAACATGAAAGAGAGCAGGGATTAGGGCGTAAACTTGCTATTACATGAATTAGGTCTTGGATTAGGAAGGCGGAAATTCTTTAATGGACGACGGCTGAATATTGAATGACGGACTAGACGCTTGTATTTATGACTACTATGATAAACCTTAGAGCAGAAATAGAGACATATATCTTGTCAATATTTGCACAACAGGGTCCAAAACTAGATGGGTAAATTACAAAGGTCGTCCAGGTGTTACATACAATTTGTTTTGGAGGGGGGGGGGGGGGTCAAATAACTCCTTGGTTTTCCAAATACGCCCTTGGATCATCTTCAGATTTATAGAGAGTCTAAACTATTTTAGAATGTCACCAAAAGATACCACATAGCAATATGATGTCACTGTGACGTCTCTTTGCATCCAATTCCCAGCCAATTGTATTCCAATGGTCGTTTCACTCTCGAAACTTGTTCATCCGTGCATAATATGCATGTGTGCGTGTATGATCTTAATTGTATATGATCAACTATCGGACGAGAGACACGTGTTTCCTATTTGGCCTTATTTAACATGATAGTCTAATCGCTCTCACACTAGAGCAGGCTCCGACAGTTTCTCCGCGGATTCGACAGCATGTCGATGTCGCATTTCCCAGGAGAATCTTTAGCGGTCAAGCTTCATAGAAATCCAATCAGGCGAGCGCTTCTCTACTAGTGTGGGGTCTAGAGTAGAAGAGCTGACGCTGTTGACAGTGCTTGTGTGTATCTGGTCGAGTAAATGTGAGTTGTCATCTCTAAGTCTTGCCACAAAAAAAAATGTTCGATTACACACAACATTAAAAGGTTGGTGAAACGATGAAACGATGCCGGACGACAAGAAGTTCTATGACCCAACAGACAAATACACGGACTGCATATTTCATATACATCACAAGAACCAAAAGTGATCCCTTAGCAGATTTGTATCCCAGCCATGCTTTTATTGTAGCTGATCATGTGGACATATTGATTGGCATGACCACACGGTCCCTAGCACCGGCTTGAGTGGTATTAGATACAAATAGTTCCGAGCGATGATGTAATAGCCGTAAATATAACCGATAACCGAGGACAGCTGTCCAGAAATTTCCCTTGTTAGTAATAGAAACTTGATAAGCACTAAAATTAAAGGATGCAAACCTGATTAACTAACCCTCCGCCCCTCTTTCTCCCTCTATCTCCCTCCCCTGTGTAAAAGGAAAGAATTTCCGGTAGGGTAAAAAAATCTAAAGGCGGCTCCCCAGTGTAGACTCAGATTCATGTCCTTTTCTTCATATTTATATTACGGGTGCTCAATTTAATATACATTTCAAATATCGAATAAAATTTGGGAGGTCCCACACGATTGGTTTATATTTTGTTCAACCAATGATTAGACCATAGCTTTTACTATAGTCCCAGTACTATTATTACCATAAAAGTTTACGTAAATTGTTATTGGAATATGTAAAATCCATGTCATTTTTGTTTCCATATTACTTTTAATATATATCAAGAATTTCGAATAAAAGTTGGGGGTCCAGAACTACTTTATCATTTAGTAACACACAGAAGACATCAAATTAATGACTTCCGTACTATGTTGTTTTCCAAATGAGCTTGGGTGACGTCAGACAATGTGTCCATGCGATTGCGACATTGCATTATGACGTTACGAAACAATGACGTTCAGAACGCAGTGACAAAGCACTGATGGACATTTGACTGCCACGCAACTTGCAGAAATGATCAATTTGGATAGCGGCGATGGATATTACAACACATATAAGGGAAGTGGGAAGAGGTGCCGACATGCTGACAGAGTCACACGACTTCACAGTATAGTCTTCCGGTTAACCTATTCTAAAGCTAATACCAAGAATCTAACGATTCGTGATATGTGTTGTATCTCAGGTACGCCTTTTTGTACCTGTTCACTTGGCAACTTGAATGATATGACCACACGGCCCCTAGCATCGGCATAAGCGGTATTAGATACAAATCTAGAGAGCTATGATGAAAATGCTCTGACAACTCGATGACAACTATATCCGATGACGGTATACACGTACTTTGACATAATAAACATCGACCTTGTGTTTAAACACAATATTTAAATGTTAACATCACACGTTAACGCTTCCAGAAACCATCATTAAGTGTATAATAGTTTCTCAGGCTGCGAAATAGACTCACTATCTTCACTTCTTAACTTACGTACAATTTTGTATAAACTATCAACATAATTAAGCTTTGATCTAAACGACATCATGAAAAAGGTGGGTGCTCTGAAACTTTGCTTGCCAGAATCGAACCCCAGGTCACAGCGATTTTTGAAATAGTTTTTATGGGCAGTAGATGATTTAGCTTTTAATTGGCAAGAGGACAACTGTGGTGACAATTATTTCAACCCAATAGTCCATCAGCAGTCTGCGTTATCAGAAAACAAAATACCACATACTATCACTAAAGTATATCAATATATATACATGTAGTCCGCTGAATAGAACTGAAAGACCCCAAAGACAAGCTAGTTTTGAAGTTCACATCGTCATACCAAACTATTTCACGGAAACGTTGGACATTTCATATGAATTCACTAAATCTATATTCCAACTAACATGCTTAGCTACTTCAGTGCGATCAAGGGGTTTGAATGGAACAAATACATTTCCGCGGGTCGACTTTTAATATACCTAATAAACATATTGCGAAAGGTAACCTTGCTATTGTTGATAATGAAGGCCAACAAGAAAGATAGACCCACAGCGTACAAATAGTACATGACTGAGTGGTCCGGGCGAGAAAAAGTGGAGTACTCGCGGTCTGGTTTAAGTCTGCCAAGAGCAAGATTGTTGACACAATCTGCCTTTTGATTGATATGCTCTTCTCCAAATAAAACAAATACCGATAAACCATCGTGATAGAAGTTCTGCTAAATTCGATCCAGTTCCAGCAGAGAAACCCTCAAAGAATATAATATTATTTTGTGACTATTACCTAAGCTATCATTTACGACATATAATCTCGCGGGTGTATTCATCATAAACAAAAAGGAGACAATACCGTAGCTAAAGTTGATGTTCTTGTATGGACAAACTTCAGCCAAGGGAATAGAATAGATTTGAATGGATTCCTATATTTTAAAATACCATCAACGTTTAATTTTTCACACACAACATGACCGTGATGCAGGTTAAATTATCGCATTGCCATGTGAATTGCCGGTATCATGAGTTTCATTTCAACTCAGGCGGCACACTGGATAATAAAGAAATTATGAACGAAAAAGGAAAGCTCAATGTGAATATACTGATACGACTGCAAGCTGCCACCTCTGCACCTAATATATACTTGTTGAAAGATTATCTGTAACGTACATGTATGTTCGTCATGATCAGTTAATACGACAGGTGTTCTTTATCTTTGACACGTCTAGGAATTTAGACATGCTCTCAAGATAATTGCACTCGGCAAAAATACCCAAACGCTTATAATAAAAATAAATATTTAAACCGTATACACGCAGTTTGGTATACTATACCTCCATCATGTTTTCTCTACTAATGTCCTAGATCATATCAAAATATCCACACGTATAGATGACGCTTCCCGAAACCATCATGAAGTTTATCCTACTTGAAAGTTTTTTTTAGGCCGCGAAGCAAACTCGTCATTTTGCCACTCACCAACTTACTCAGTCTCGCAACGAAATACAACATGATTAGGCTTTAACCCTGTCTGGCCTGGGCGATTTGGGGTATACCGCAGCCTGGGGGTGGGGCGGAAATATATTTTCTCTATTCGTAGGACTGAAGGACTAAAACTTACCACACTGTATCTTTGAGTGAAGCTCTACAAGAAAATGTAAAAAAAGAAAGATCCAAGATGGCCGCCACAGTGACGTCATTTTCAAAAGAGGCAGTTTATGGACGATTTTCCGTTCAGATTTTTCGGATATGAAATAAAATAGATTTTACCTACTTTTCTATGTATAAAAGCAAAAATTTTGAAGAAATCCGACAAAAATATCACTTTTCTGGTACCCACATGGGCGCCATTATGAATTTACCCATGATCCTCTGCTCGGGGGGTGATGCAAATGAGTTCAAAATGACTCCAACTGCAAAGTCACAGAGTGTCAGCTCAAGTTTTTGTCGTTCCGGAGATACAACCAAAAACCAACAGGGGTCGGAAAGTGTTTGAGGGTATCTCGTCGAGGCCAGGCCAAGTAGGGTTAATCTAAACATCAAAAAAGTGGGTGATCTGAAAATATGAATGTCCGCATCGAGGCCAAGCTCATCGAGATTGTTTTTCTTTTCAAAAATTATATGATAGTTCTTATGAGCAGTAGCTGATTTTACTGTATCTGTGCTTATGTAAGAAAGCTGTTTTAATCTTTATGGGAGCATGAAAACAAACTTCATGAGGTCAAAAATTATAGACTATGCTCATCTGAGCAGCCAGAAACGTTTCGATCAAGCCATGATCAGGCGGTGTAGAATCGGCCAAACACGATTAACTCAGGATCATTTACCAAAAAAAAAAAATAACCAGCGCTGAGGTGAATTCCATGCCACGAAGATCTCAGAGTGAAACATATTCTTATCGACTGTATAGATTTTAAGATTGTAAGAGATTTTGTTTTATCGAACAGATACTTAATAAGATCTGTTTAGTCGAGTAAAAGATTCGATTTTAGGTTACTTGAGAGAAATCGGTTTGTAGTATAAATTTAATGTATGTACAGGTATTTAATGTGTTGTGTCGAGCACTTTTAGTTTGTTGAGTTGGCATACTTATATTAGAAAAGAATTTTGTTTGATAGCTGTATAGCTGAAATATTGCTGAACACAACGTTAAACCATAATTATCTCTCTCTCTCTCTCTCTTTTACTTAAATCAGCAATAAGGCAAATGTGATGATAATTATCCCAACCTAATTACCATCTGCGTAATCTGAAAACAAAATACCACATATCATCACTAGGTAATGTCCAGATATTTATTTTCCGATGTATCGCCCAATTAATACAACCGATAGACCCAAGACAAGAAAACTCATAAGTTCATATCGCTATTCCAATCTATTTCACTGAATCGCCGGGCATTTTTTATTAATTCACTCCATCTATGCCCACCAAGGTATAGCTAATCCAATGCAATCTAAGGGTTTAACTGGAACGAATACATTTCCGAAGGCCGATTTTCAATTGAGAAGTTGATACACTTTGTGAACATACAGTGATTGTTAACCTTGATATATTGGGTAGTACTGACCCTGAAACACTCCCGACGAAGGGGGCTAAATATGAAAAGCCAAGGAATAAAAACCTTAACCCCAACCGGAAAGATAGTCTCACAGCGTACGAACAGAACCTGGCTGTGTGGTTTGAGTAAGAAAATGTGGAGTATTTGCTGCCCGTTTGGACCTTGCCAAAAGCAGTCAACAATACGCTTATTCACAGAGATGCTCTTCCTCAAATGAAGTTCCGACATAAATCGTTATCGTTCCAGTAGAGTAAGCCTCAAATAAAATAAAATGTGTTTGTTCATAAATATTAGTGCCATGCGATGACTAAAAAAATAAAAACAGCTGGAGCATCTGCGAATGCGTCTACTTAATCATCCATGACATTTACTCTTTAAGGTGTATTCATCAAACACAAGGGATAATGGTATCGTGCATCAATTTGATATTCATGTATGGAGAAACTTCAGACAATGGAACAGAATGGGTCTGATTGGAGGCCTACACTGTTAAAGTGATCGTAACCCCTCAAGTAAAATTTCCATCAAATGAAAGACCATTGCAAACAGTGTGGGAAAATATTTATTGTAATTTTTTGACGATTTTATTACACGGAGTAAACTGCAAATAAAGCATGGTATTATATGGTGGTCTGCTGCGATTATATCTAGGTCCAGTGACGTCACACTGCCTTAATACACATATTTCAAACTTCGTATGCATTTTCCGGAATGCTTGATTCAAGCTTAAGGTGGGTATACTTTGAGTTTTAACACAGACTGACTGTTCCAATGCGAATGTTTCACCAAAATTTGGGAGATGGTATCTCATAAGTGTCAAGTCAATTTGAATCTTTCATTTAATTTCCCCAATTTTGGTGAAAAATGTACATTGGAACAGTGAGTCTGTGTTGAAACTCAAAGTATACACACCATATGCACAGCTAAAATCAAGCATTGGAAAATGCATACACAATTTGAAATATATGTATTAAAGGAAAGGTGCGGGTATGGTAAAGTTATATTTCAACTGAAAGAGCTTATCATATGGTATTCAACTGTATTTTTTTTTGATTTTTTTTTTTGGAATTTATTTTAACGCAGAAATAGTTAACCAAATGCTGTGATACCGTCAAATTTACCAAACTCAAGGAAAGCGCCATTGTATTGTCACGTGACCTATTTTAGCCAATAGGAGTAAAAGTACGTAAAACAGCGTGACGTAAGCTAGAGGCAGAACATGCATGTGAAAGCATCATGGAGCTGCGTGTGTTAAGGTGAAAATTGCAGTTTTGTTAGTAAAAATTGGCAAGAATTACTTTAAATACTAAATAGCTCATACCATTTTCATTTCTAATTGCCAGAGCGCGGCTTTGTTCGCCCTCCCAACAGCAAATTACAACACATATAAGACACTCGATCTCTACCGTAAGCCGTCGATGAGAGCAGCGTGTGCACATACTAAATTTCCCATGCGGGCTTCTGCGTCGCCTGTCTCGCTACAGAGCTGCTATCATCCCCGCTGCTCTGATCTTCCGTATTTGAGCGAATTGGTAGCCCTGAAGACCAAACGCAGCTTCCTCGTCGATTTCACCGCTGTGCCGCTCGTCGACATGATTTCACTAAATTTACGCTATCTTTCCAAATCGTCCGAAGAGCTCCGTGGTGCGTACACATAGATTACCCGAATAGACAGAAGAGCTCCATGCCTTGACCCTACGTCACATCCGCCCTCTGGATAAAGTACAATGGCGGCACTCTGGGGACTGTGACTTCGCGGTTTTAAAATGATTAGTATTCCTTGAATTTTTTTTTTTTAAATTAGAAAAAATATCTTCTGGGTTCCATTTGGTGAGTTGTAATATGTATCAAAGGCAACCAAACCCGAACTTTTCCTTTAAGGCAGTGTGACGTCACTGGACCTAGATATGATTGCAACAGACCATCGAATACCATGCTTTATTTGCAGTCTGTGTAATAAAATCGTAAAAAAATTACAATAAATATTTTCTGACACTGTTCGCAATGGTCTTTCATTTGATGGAAACTATACTTGAGGGTACCTACTAAATAACTATTCAACACAGCCCTACGAAACTATTTAACGAATCCGTCATGTTTACAGTCGTGTGTATTGATTTTGTACAATTCTTGCACTTGCGATGCCATACAGCGTGGGATTTTATCATGAATATGTGGCATTTCTATAGCTTTATGACATGACACTTGTTCACAAATCTGATGCCATATATTATTGGGATTGGCTGTTAGTAATGCGTCTTCTACAGCATTCCACAAATTCATTTTCATTCGAGTTAATTAAACGTATTATCGTATAGACATGACCCTGAAACATACGGTTCCAAATACACCAGAAGAGATTATTGAGCGGGGTATTGACCTTACACGCTTAGCAAACCAGTTCTGTATGGAACCTCTAAAGGTTTTTCGCATTGGATAACACGAAGAATCCATGAAGTTTCTTGAGTTACGTTACGTTTTTGCTTTGGTGATGTATACACTATATGGCGGGAGAGGTATATACTATATGGCGGAAGAACTTACACTTCATGGCGGAAGAGGTCTATACTCTATGGTTTAACGTCGCGATCAGCAATATTTCATCTAAAAAGGGGCGATCAAACAAAATTCTAAGTATTCTAACAAAAACAAGTCAACAGCCCTGCAATCCAGAAGTAATCAACACAACACACCAAAAGACATGCACATACACATGTACATTAAAACTTATGTAAAAAAACCATTTCTCTCAAATAACCTAAAATACAGTCTTCTTTTTACTCGACTAAAAGATCTTCTAAGGTAGCTGTTTGATAAAAAGAATCTCTTACAATCGTAAAACCTATACAGTCGATCAGAATATGTTTCACTGTGGGATCTTCGTGGCATGTAATACACATGGGGCTGGTTTCTTTTTGAGTACATGTTCGTGAGTTAATCGGGTATGGCCGATTCTACATCGCCTGATCATTAAAGTAATTCTTGCCAATTTTTATTAACAAAACTGCATATTGTTGTGTGGGTTTTTTATGCACTTCAACCCCATGATGCTTTCACATGTTCTGCCTCAAGCATACGTCACGCTGTTTTACGTACTTTTACTCCTATTGGCTAAAATAGGTCACGTAACAATACAGTGGCGCTTTCCTGGAGTTTGGTAAATTTGACGGTATCACACCATTTGGTTAAATATTTCTGTGTTAAAATAAATTCCAGAAATTTGAAAAATTACAGTTGAATACCATTTGACTAGCTCTTTCAGTTGAAATATAGCTTTACCATACCCGAACCTTTCCTTTAATGGACATATTGTCAGGACTTGAATATTTGATGAAGCCACTCCCAGAAAAAGAAAACAAGCTTTCTTACTCCTCGTATATATGTATATATGTTTGCGAAAATATGAACTCATATCGTTTTTTGCGTGAACTGGCCCTGTCAGTATTGAACAGTTAATACCATTGCATAATATAATACAAGCGTTTAGTCCGTCATTCAATACTCAGCCGTCGTCCAGTAAGAATTTCCGTATCCATAATCCAGAGTACTAATTCATATAATAGCATCAGCAGCAAATCAAAAGAAAAAATCATAGTATACAGAAAACTAGGCTAGAACTAAAACCGTTTACTACTATTTTTTTAGAGAGAAGTATACATGCTGTGTGCATGATTTTTGTATGATGTAAAAGAGCACCCGGCGCATTATACAAGATAGATATCATTGTTTGTAGGTTCTTCCACTTCTTTCTATTACAAGCGTCTAGTCCGTCATTCATAATCCAGCCGTCGTCCATTAGAGAATATCCGCGTCCATAATCCAAAGACCTATTCCATTTTCCACATAACAGTATTAGCACCAAATTCAAAAAGACAATCATAGTATACATAAACATAGGCTTGTTTCCTGCAAGAGAGAAGCGGTCAACAGTTTTCAATGATGCCGGCAAGACATCATGATGTTCCAGAAATATCAAATCCGTATCGCTGATCAGTATTCTTAATCCATAATATTCGTTATAGAGTCGTCATCTAAAAAAAAGATGTATCTCAGTCACTATCCCATTTTAACACTTAGTTCTAAACCACGTGCGTGGGTCGGAAGTACAGCATTCATCGTAAAGATTATAACTTAATTTAACCACAAACGTGGTCGATCCGACGAACAACAGCCTAAAATTCATATACGAAAGAGGCGGATTGGCATGAACTGCTCACCAGCAGGTCCGACTATTTCTGTAGTTTGTCTAGTTTTCTAAAAGTAACTTCGAGTATGAACATGCCACTTGTTTGGATTCCGCGTTATTGACAAAAAATCTTCAAGGATTTAAACCAGTCGAGTTTCCCCCCTGTCCCAATTATGAACACCTGCTACTTAATTGCTATACACTTTTGCTCCTGTTCGTCAAAGTGCTTAAAGCTAGATAATTCTCTTGTCTCTTCTGTGACGATTAGGTCCAATTATTATATGCCCTTCGTCAGATAAGCTCATAAAGGAAGATTACCATCTACTAGAATTGACTTTGCCGGCATGTTATTAGCGAACTGGTGTTATGTCGTAGACTGAGGCGGTGTACATTATCGCCTGACTCAGTAGTTCAACCTTCAGCCCTACTATGTTTAGCGCATTTAACAAGTGCAGTAATGACCGTATGAAAACACCAGGCTCAGCCTTCAGTGCGCAACCATCGGCAATACAGAATTGCGCATCTGCATGATGACCATGCATCTTTAGGGTGTGTTTAAAGCGTATTCGTGGCCATAAACCGATCAATCCGTCTCATGCCCATTCAGTTTTATTAGCCGAAACTCCAAACCGTATTAATGCTCATGAACTTACGAAGGCTCAAAAAATCATTATCATTTAATGGCCATTAACCGTGCGCATATTAATGGGTGATTTCGTGGCTAAATCATAAGTGAAACATAGCAATGTAACTGGAAATTTCATGGCCCAAGGCCATTAACTGCATGCCCATCACATTTTTATGGTCATTTCATACTCCAAAAATACAGTAGTGTATATGGCGGGTGTGGTATATTATACGACAGGAGAGTTCTACACTACATGTAATAAGATATTACTAGCACAAGAATGCATGTGACATTATCTGGTCTGAGCGATTTGGGATTTGTCCTGGCCGGAGGAGCATTTCGGCCCTCCTACATACTTTCCCTGTCCCTTAAGCAAAGGGCTAAAACTTCCCACACTATACCCTTGGGACAATCTCTACCATAAAATGCAACAAAAATTCGAGCTGGTTGCCGTGATGACGTCATAGTCGCATCATTTTGAAAATGGTTTTTGGTCGATTTTTCCGTCAGATTTTTCGATTTATTTTTTTTTATTTATGTCCTTTCTTCGCAAAAACTGTATGATCAACTAGTACATAATACTCTGATGTGAGAAAAAATAGTTTCTACCCACCTTTCCTTGAAGAAAGGCGGAAATTTGAATAAAATGCGGAAACATCATTTTTCTGGAACCCCACATGACCACCATTATGAATTTATCCATGAGTCTCTGCTTTATGCAAATAGGATCAAAATTACCACCAATATGATAATCTACAAAGTCACGGAGCCTCATCTCTCATTTGTTGCCGTTCTGGAGATAGAAGAGAAAGATTGGTAGTGGGGGTCTTAATGCCTCCCCAAAGACTGGAAGGTTTAGGGTGTCGCTGATTCGACTTGTGTGTTGTTGTGATCATATTATCAGGTCTTTTCACTCTGACTTCGTGACACATTCGAGAAGGAGATTAAGTAGCCCCAGATTTGTTTTCCGGATGTCTTGCGAAACTTGATTTTTGATGTTCTTTTGTGCGGCTGAAGCTGTTTATCTAGCTTCCAAACATCAGGACAGAAACACACTTTTAAAAAGGATGCTGTGTGGGTCCTCCATTTCCGCTAGTTTCTTTTTCCATTTGATTTTGAGATAAGAGGCCTTAAGGTCTGAATATCCGTCATACCCAGCCCGCCCATCAGCTTTATTTTTTATAGATAACTGCCTTTGTCTGGTTTTCAACTCCAAATAAAGATTTGAGTGTCCAACTCGGTCGCGAAAGAGAAGTCTTGGTCAGGCAAATTTGAGAAAAAATGTACCAATAAGAGAAGAGCAAACGTTTTAAGTATTGTTATTTTTTTCTCATGGGAGTCAAATATCTTCGTGACCAGCTTCCTGTAAATTTTCTGTTATTCAATTCAGTTGAAGACTTAAGTCACCAAGCAGAAACCACAACTCTCCATGGTGCACATCTTTCATTTCAAAATACTGATACAAAGAGAAGCTGTGTTTGGGCGGGACAGAGAACAAGATAAATGCCTACAAGTAAAATGGAATTATTTCATCGATTCAACTTATTATTCGTACCTCGGTCTTGAATATATCGGATTTTGAAGCAGTCTAACTCTATGGTGAGTTGCTATTCATATAAAGTAAACGGCGGCTGAAAAGAGGTTAGTCCGAAATATTATCTGTATAATTTTAGCGTTATTATTAACCCGAAAGTAATTACAACCGGCAATGTTCCAGTCAAATTTGGATTGGTCGACACTTAGTTTTCTTACAGTCAAGTGATATATTATGAATAAACATGGTATCCAAGAATTATTGGCCTGGTTTCCGTCAAGTAAGGTTGTTGCGAGCAAATTACATCGAACTTTGGCTGAGGCTACTCGATGTATGCTATGTTCGAAATCTGTATCTGGCATGTCTGGTCCGTTTCATATCACACGCGTGCATATTTCATTCAAATAAATATCACGAGATGGAGAAGTGAATGTTGATATTGAGCCAGTTATCTTCTTTAGTAGAAAGATTTTCATAACTTGAATATTTTAAGCCACTCCCTGAAAAGGAAAACAAGATTTCTCACTCCTCGTATATATGTGTATATATTCACGTAAATATTAACTCATATCGTTTTATGTGGAAAATGGCCCTGTGAGAACCGAACATCTACCGTTTATTGCACAAATACCTCTATTACAATTGTTTAAAGAGATGTATACATGCTGTGTGCAGGACTTTGTAAGATGTAAAGCGGCAACCGGTACATTGTACAAGATATCTATATTTGTCCGTGTGTAATTCCTTCTATGCCTCATGCCATTCATCATGTAAATTTCTTCTATGCCTCATGCCATTCAACACGTAATTTTTCACTACGTGCGTGCGTTCTAAGTAGACGATTTATCGTAAAAATTATAACAGAAGAACTAGTATCAAAACACAAACGTGGTTGAGCTAACAAATAACAATCTCAAATGCATGTAAGAGGGGGCGAGGTGGGGGGTGCGATGACATGAATTGTTCACTGTCGGGTCCCACTATTTTTTTGTTGTTCTATAGTTTCTGTAGTTTTCTAAAAGTAGCTCAAATATAAACAAATATATAGATTCCGTGTTATTGACAAGGAATTTTCAAGAATTTAAATCAGTCGAATTTTCCGTCTGTCCCAATTATGAACACCTGTTATTTAATTGCTCTTCACTTTTGCTCCTGTTCGACAAAGTGTTAAAGCTAGATAATTATCTGTCTCTTCTGTGAAGATTACATCTAATTATTATGGTCAGTTGTCAGATTAACTCATAAAGGATGATTACCATTTATTGGAACTGACTTCGCCTGCATATTATTAGCGAGCGAGTGAGTGAGTAGGATTTAACGTCGTTTTCAACATGTTTCCATTCATATCACGACGGTGCCTACATGTGCCAGAACACGAGAGTGTCCACATTTCCTATTATCCTGGATACTGATTAGCCAGGCCAGTACAGCACCCGTTCACCCATCCAAGTATTGACCGAGCTCAACGTTGCTTAACTTCGGTGATCTGACGAGAATGTTATCAGCGAACTGGTGTTATGTCGTAGACCGAAGACTGTACATTATCGCCTGACTAAATAGTTCCAACCTTCAACCCTACCATGTTTAGCGCATTTGATAAGTGCAGTTAAGTAAGACCGTATTAAATCACCAGAGTCGAGCTTCAGTGAGCAACCATCGGCCATACAGAATTGCGCATGTGAGGAGTTCGTGCAAATACGTTGCATTCGCGTTTTTATTCGTTCAATGTATAATTCGTTATGTATTAAGATCACGGGCCGGAAGGTTTAGAACTGCAATGTATGTATCTATGATTAGACGACACACAATACCTCAACTCAATACGCCGATACCTTTTAGGAGGTTCCTCCACGATGATCTCGAAATAATGAGCTTTTAGCCTGAACTGGCCTCGCGATTTAGGTTGTACCGCATCATTGGCTGCCCAACCTATATTCGCGGCTAAATATTTTCTTTTCTGTGGCTAGAGTCTGAAACTTACCATCGCGATGCTTCAGTCAAACACTCCACACCGTTTTCGAACCGTCTAGGTGAGAACTGAAATATTGCGAACAGACATATTTGATGATGAAGTGTCTGCGTTCAGTAAAGCAGGTTACGGGTAATGACGTCACAGCAATTAGCAGAGTCAGCGACAGAGAGAATCATTAGTTCCTTTTATCCTAGTATTGTCCCAGGTATTCCCCATCTATCGCTTCAAATGAATCGCGTGGACGTGCAATTACGGTGGTGTTAAAAGTGCACCGGATCCTACCTTCTGTAGGCTGCCGTCGTTTCGTGAAATTATGATGATACATCAGACAAATATTTGCACAGCCAGGAAAATGGTGCTGATCAACACCAAAGAACTGATGTTGTGCTCAACACAAATAAGTGGTGCTGAATTTAGACCGACACTATATTTCCCCAACTCCCTTTGTTTGCGTTGGCCAACAACATTAATTGATGCCAAGCCAGTTTTAACACTTTTCAGTTAACACCAAAATATGGTGATGAACCGTTTTGAACATCAGCACAAAGTGTTGAGAAATGGTGTTGACCAGTACTTAACACCAAACAAACGATGTTGAACCAACACCATTTTTCTGGCGGGGTGGGAGTTGTTGTGTGGAAATCTTTTCGAGCAAACTTTATCATCAAACTTTGCCTGATTCTGTTCGATGTGTTCCCCGTTCGAAGCCTGTGGTAATTTGATATTACACCCGCCTATATTCCATACAAATGAATATCACGAGATGGAATGTGGAGTGAATGTTGATATGAAGACAATCATCTTCCTTACTGAACGGATTTCCATAACTTGAATATTTGAAGCTACTCAACGAAAACGAAAAATATTTCTCACTCCTCGTATGTTGCTCATTCATGAAAATATTACCGGTATTTAATAGCGTTTTATGCGCGACAGGGTCCTGTCAGAATTGAGCATCTACCACTTATTGCATTAAAATCTCTATTACTTAATCATTAGAGAGAGTCATACATTGTGTATAACATGATTGATATAACTAACAAGAATGCTATAATGTTATTACATGAAATATAACAGGGTGAGGGTGGGGTTGGGGGAGAGAGTGGCGCGAATTTGTTCACATTCATGTTCGACTATATTTGAAGTACCACGGCTATACCTAGAAAAGTCATATGTAAGGCATATTTTTCCATCCTTTTTTACCATCTTCTCCGCTTCGTTATTTATTTCCCTGCGCTTTCAACAAACTGATCGATTCCTTTCAAATTGCACCAGAAGAATTATGGGGTCATGCAGATGTCGGCTACTAAAACTGAGATCAAGGTCACGGTGGATTCAAAATCAGAAATGATTGAAAATCGTATTTTTCCCTCAAGCTAAATGTAACATTTGTTGGGTTAACGACACATTAATTTCGCGTGACAGCAGATTACAAGCGTCTAGTCCGTCATCCATAATTCAGCCGTCGTCCATTAGAGAATATCCGCTTCCATAATCCAAAGACAGTATTAGCACCAAATTCAAAAAGACTATCATAGTATACATAAACATAGGCTTGTTTCCTGCAAGAGAGAAGCGGTCAACAGTTTTCAATGATGCCGGCAAGACATCATGATGTTCCAAAAATATCAAATCCGTATCGCTGATCAGTATTCTAAATCCATAATATTCGTTATAGAGTCGTCATCTAAAAAAAGATGTATCTCAGTCACGCTTTGATTGTGACTGTTCATATGAGTACCATGAGGATCTTGAAGTACATGGGTTCATACGGCCCCTAGCCCCGGGTTAAGCGGAATTAGACACAAGTTACGAAATGTAGCTACGTTCGTATTTTGCTATCAGCATGCGATATGTATGGCCAAATTTGAGAAACTGTGAGTGGAGGCGTTTGGTGGAATAGCCCTGTTTTATAAATTTCTGCAACAATGTTTTGTGACGTTGATTAAAATCGTCACATTTAACACAGGACCCAGCAAATGCTACTAAGCGAGATATGTATACGCCATATGCAGGTCCCACTGGAATATTACTGTCCAGAAAGGGATAGTTTACGATGTCGAAATTGTAATCATCTCTTTTGTCATAAAGTCGACGAGAGAGAATGCCCGCTTCATTTTTATAGAAATATAGATCCAAATATGATGTGCCTGTAGGGCTGTCTGTAGTTTCCTTCAAATCCAGTGAAGGTGGATATATATCCTTCACTGCGTCATTTATATAGCGATTATCCACAGCGAGAAGATCGTCTATATAGACCCGGGGTGACTTCGAAAAAAATGGCATTCTTACAATATCAGATCAGGTGTACTGGATTGTATCGAGTTAATGTTATAATGAGTTATGCGCTATACAGCTACTGCGAAGAGAGCTTGGTTGGCAGTTTATTTTGATATTTTAATGTTGTGATCATGGTAATATTACAGCTGTTGAACCCTATCTCCCCCTCCCACCTTGTTGGTTTTGTTGTTGCTCCTATCTCCGGAACGATAAAAGTTTTTGATCTGGCACTCCATGCCTTAGTAGTTTATCATATTGAGGTCATTTTGAACCTATTTGCATAACTCCCAGAAGAGGATCAAGGGTAAATTCGCCATTTTTCTACAAAATTCCTGCTTTTTGGTCGGGAATTGTGGACAAAAACTATTTTATTTCACAATCAGATTATTATTTACTAATTTGTCATACATTCAGATATAGTGAGGTAAGTTTCAGCACTCTAGCTTCAGGGATAGCGGAAATATAGAGTGGCACTTTCCGGTGCTTCTGTACACCACACATGGCCAAGGCCATGCATATAGTATTAAAATTCGTATGTCTGTGTTGTGACAATTCGGCCATTGTGAGGAGAAGACTGAACATTTCTATTTTCATGCACATGCAGTTCTGTTTGAATAGTGTACAGATTAAGGTTTCATTCATTGGAAGCCATTAACCAGCAGTTTATGTGTACTAAAGATGCATTTTGACGGTAAGGTGCTATTCTTCATGTTTATTGTTAAATGATTGTGGTCCTTGAATATATTGAACTAATATGTTATTAGGTTTATGTCGTATTCTGCTATAATTGCTTAATGAACTATAAATCCTGTAAACGGTAGTGGTCATGAGTGTATCATTTCATTGTTTATAAGGGATCTTACTTGATTTGGATATTCGAAACACTGATATCACAAGGAATGTATATTGTGAAGTGACCCTACTCGACTTGTCTGACCAGAACATGCTTCTATGGTCCTACTCGTTTGGAACGGTCAGAAAATGCTATATGTTCTTGGAATTAATGTAGTTGTGATTTGTTGATTAGATTATAGATAGCTAAGTAATTAGAAATTTGTGTATCATCATCGTGTATTTCGTTTTGATTGCGTATTTCTTTTGAACCAATCAGGTTATTTTTTTCTGTACATTTTTTTTCTGCTTAGTAGCTTTGGTCTCAGATATAGACATTCCACCTGTGTGAATTCCGCATTATTGACAAGGAATCGTCAAGGATTTAAAACCAGCCGAGTTTTCTCTCTGTCCCAATTATGAACACCTGCTACTTAATTATAGTCCACAGTTGCTCATGTCTGTCACACTATTTTTAAGCCAGACAATTCTCTTGCCTCCGCAGTAAAGATCCAATTATTGTGGCCCAGTGTCAGATAAACTCACAAAGGAAGATTACTATTTACTGGAATTGGCTAATGTCTGCCTGTGATTGACGAACTGGTGATATGTCGTAGACTGAAACTGTGTACATTATGTCCTGATACGTTTAACCATCGATCATGTTTAGCGTATATAACGAATACAGTTCAACCAGACCGCACTAAATCGCTAGGAACGACCGTTAGTGAAGAACCAACGGCACATACGAGCAGTACTGTATGACCAATGCCCACTGCACTACGATGGAGTGCCCAATCAAACCAAACCACTGGCCAAGGAGTTTCATTCACGGTTTATGCGTTCAATGTATGACTTGTTATGCCGTTTGGGCTGAGAAGTTTAGAACTGCGTTATTTGCATTTATGTTTAGACGACACACACTACCCGGACTAACTCTGCCGTTACTCTGGAACACAGTTGTTTTCTTTCATCCCCTTTATCTCGCGATAATGAGCGTTTAGCCCTGGAGTCTGAGCTGCGCGAGGGAGGAGGGGGAGGCTCCATCAATTTAAACATTCTTACACCCATAAAATCAATCGAAGACGGCCTGTTTTATAACGTCACAGTGGCGTCATAGTCAGATAGGACATTGTTTCGGCTAAGGTTTTGAATTTATTAGAGACTTAATCCTCGTCCCAAAATGTTATGAAATTAGTGAAATATAATAGCTTTACACCGAAAAGGCAACACATTTTTTAAAAATCGACGAAAACGCGAGCTTTTCACATTTCTAAATTGCCCATGATTCTCTGATAAATAGTCGAATAAATAGGCTCAACATGACCCCATTAAGATAAACTATCAAGTCACAAAGGAGAAGGTATGTTAATCCGTCTAGAATTGAAGAATAAGTTTAGAATAGTATCGGTGTTCAAGAAAACTGATTGGCGATATATCATCCTCAGACGCCATAAAACATTCCTCCGCTCTACTACATACACGGGATATCATTCATGGGATGTTTCTTTGTTTACAGAGTTGCTTGAATTTCTCATTAATAATGTCTATGTGAAATTTTGCAATGCAATATATCAACAGCATATAGGTATTCCAATGGGTACTATTAAATCGTGCACCCCTTTTGTTTGTCTATTCTCAGCAGGAATACGACTATATGCAGACGCTTTCAAAAACAGATCATTTCAAAGCCCGTTCCTTCTCATTCACCAAACGACCCCAACGGCACATCTTATTTAGACATATCTTTAAAAATCATTACAATTTCGACATCGTGAACTTCCCCTATCTGAACGGTAATGTACCAGAGGGACCTGCATATGGCGTATATATCTCGCCTAGTAGCGTTTGCTAGATCCTGTGTTAAATGTGACGATTTTAGTCAATGTCACAAAACATTATTGCAGAATTTTGTGTTAATGCAATTATATGAATTGGGTCTTTTGTTGGACGCGAAAATTCTTTAATGGACGACGGCTAAATATTGAATGATGGTCTAGACGCTTTTATATTGAAGCATAATTGTGATGCTTGAAACTGCAATGACAAAAATGTAATTAACGAATTCTAAAACCATAGTTTCTACTATGAAAGAGGTTTGCGACGACCAATATTTTCTCACCTTAGAGAGATTATCGAAATGCACGCGCTCAGTGTGAATAATATTCCGGTCGCCATGGTCCTTCATATGTCACTTCGCACTTGAATAGGCGCAATTTTTGACGAAATAGCATATAGATAATTATTTCAATCACGTGTCACGGTTATTTCCAAGATTCATTTGACCAAATCGTTAATATGTAGCCCACAGAATGTCGAGCTTGCCGAAATGACAGGACACACGGTATATTCTAAAAGTTTATTTTCTTCATTCTTTGTCTACTTGATGCAAACAAAATTCTCGCCTCAAAGTACTCTCTACTTTTCAGTATATATTTAGTCTCTTTCAGAACTTTTCAGAGCAGGGCTAATCATTCCACACGCTATATGGACAAACTACACAACAAAAGCTTTGTTCTATTTTCTTCACATCATACGATTCGGTGGCATTGATAACAGACATTTACTATTGTGATAACAATATGAAAATAACGACTTCAACAGCTAATCAGTGCAATTTTATAATATATTTACAAAACAAATAGGCAGTATGTTATTCAAATCATAAACCTGATTTGACCAAACATCGTATCTCGTAATCCCCTGTAATATAGAACCGTTACAAGAGAGAGAGAGAGAGAGAGAGAGAGAGAGAGAGAGAGAGAATTAAGGTTTAATGTTGCGTTCACCAATTTTCAGCTATATAGCGACGATCAAACAAAATTCTAAGTACTCAAGTCACTAACTTAGTAATCCAACGCATTAAAACATACACACATTAAAACTTATGTAACAGCTCGATTTATCTCAAATAACCCAAGATGCAATCCTTCCTCACCCGACTAAAAAGAACTTCCAAAGTAGTCGCTCGATAAAAAGCATCTCTTACAATCTTAAAATCTATGCATTCGATAAGAATATGTTTCACCGTGAGATCTTCATGGCATGGAACACACCTTGGGACTGGCTCTTTTTTTTAAAATAAATGTTCGTGAGTTAATCGTGTATGGCCGATTCTACATCGCCTGATCATGGTTTGATCGAACGTTTCTGGCTGTTCAGATGAGTACAGCCTACAGTTTGTTGAACTCATGAAGTTTGTTATTATTCACAGCATCCCATAAAGATTGAAACAGCCGTCTCACATAAGTACAGATAGACGGCATGAAATCGCTATATGCTGGGATTCCAACAGGATCAATCTCATCATCTAGGGCTGCCCTAGCCATCCTATCAGCCTCAGTATTACGTGACTAGGCAACCACCAGAACACAATATCAATCTGTTGATCAAATCTACAGTCATGTGGTTGTTGAATACTCAAGATAGTGGGATGAGTTGAAGTTCCACTTTTAATCGCTTGAAGGCATGACAGTGAATATGAGAATATGACATATTTTTTTCCTTTTAGTGGACCCAATACCTTCTAAAGCCAACACTATAGTTTTTGCTTCTGCAGTGAATATCCAAATTTTACCTGGTAGTCGACAGGTTTTAGTTTTGGAACTAAAGATAGTAGCACATGCTACTCTCTCACCATCTTTAGAACCATCTGTATAAAATAGCCTGATGCGATCTGTATTTCTCTCTCAGTAGACCAAATTAGTGTGTATACAAGAACTGGCTCGTGTCTACTTTTTTATATTTCGTTAGAGGAATATCTACTTCTGGTTGAGCTAACTGCCATGGTGGCATTGGTAAGAGCTTGTTAGGTAATATTTGACTAAGTTTAATACCAGCTGCTTCAATGTGTGGTTTCATACGAATTTTAAGTGGTGGAATAATGGAGGGTCTCTTCAAATAAAGATCCACGAACTGAGGTTTGAAAACACAGTTATATGCAGGATTCGATCTTCAGACTGGCTATCGTTGAACTATATCACACATTTAATCGGCTTCGGTGACAAAATGGTTTGACAAGAAATCATGAATCGAAACAGATTTCTATTGCCTGATGTGAACCAATCAGCGGCGTAATAAAGCAAAGAACAACTGCCGTTATTAAAGAGAATCCAAACAGGACGAAGAATACTCTGATGCATGACTGTCTCAGTCACCCAGAGAGGGGATTGTCTGCTAACATACTCCGTTATATCAGGGGCGGTTATCACCCCGACCATGGTCGGAGCAATAATTCCAGGACCGCTGATTACCGTCTACACTCTCAATTACATGTTTAGCGTTAGAACACTAAAAGCGAGGTTCTGTTTGAGCACACGTTCCGGCCTAATCGCGTTTAGGCTGTGAACACATGGAGTTTAGGTTATAAACGCATAGACGTTTAGGTTATAAACACATAGGTCTTTTAAATCTAAACACATCGGTTTAAATCCTAAACGTCTATGCGTTTATAACCTAAACTCCATGTGTTCACAGCCTAAACGCGATTAGGCCGGAACGTGTGCTCAAACAGAACCTCGCTTTTAGTGTTCTAACGCTAAACATGTAATTGAGAGTGTACTAGAGTCGGGGCAATATCACAGCATCTGAATGTATAGTCAATCATGCTGGACGACTTCGAGTTATATTGTTTTGCTGTACTAAACACCACTGGCATTACGTAATTCAAGATTTACAAACTATCTAGACCTACGCCTTTTCAGAGCGAAATGAACCATAATTCGTATCGTATGTATTGTAGCTTACATATATTTGGGTCTAACAGCGCCATCGACTGTGCAATTATTGAATGTCCAGATGGCGCTGCTGACCTGTAATATTTCACCGTCAGCATTATTATTAAAATGTGCAGATGGCGCTGTTGACCTGTAATATTTAACCGTCAGTAGCAGAATAAATCTATAGGCCTATAATCATCATTGCTCTCAGCCGACTGAAAACCTACCTCAGATCCAACTTTGCTGCCAGTAACTTACTGTAAAATTTACAATATTTTTTTTTTTGCAGTGAAGTATTGACGGTATGGAGATCCAGTCTTCTTCCTCCTAGCTATACAGCCTAAATCACTCAGCGAGCCAAGATAAGGCTGACTCGCCAAAGGTACATTTCTGGTTTTCGCATTAATACTAATACGTAAAAACAAATTGGACGGCAGACAGCTATGCAGCTAATGTATCGAATAACGACGTTACCTATACCCCAAGTGGAACCTCTTTTTTTAGAAAGCAAATAATTTTTTCATCTCCGTGTTGAGCCATCTTGGTAAATGAAAAAAAACCCACCAAAGGCTTATCTCTTGAAGTGTGAATCAAGAAGTACCGAAGGTTATGCACACAACGGACTGCAATATATAATACTCTATAATTTGGTTTCGATTTTGGAGTCCAATTTATACAACGACAATCTCATCATGCAATCTGTGTATATGTAGCTAAATCAGATGCCACTCAGGAATTCAACGTTCACTGGTGGGGATAAATACGATAAGTTTCTCAGTTATCGTGCACATCTTAACGTGTTAAACCACGACAGTGTCGAAATAAAGCCTGAGTGACCAAACTCGGTTTTTCACCGAACTCCTTGATTATTTTGCGATTGCAGGTTATCCTATTTCACAACAGTGTTTGGCACGAAAGGTAACTCGATATTGTCGATATATGAGGGTTTAAGAGTGCAACCGGAGAGATACACATCCAGTATTTTAAACTAGCCAGCCAAAGAGAGGGTAAGTGGTAACATGCGATGGTGAGTAGCCCGAAAACATCGGCTAAGGGGTCTATTTTTTTGGTTGTTGTTGCTGAATCTGACCCCTTAGCCCGAATGACTGATAGAGCCTGAAATGGAAATAACTAAACAAGACGTCAGTCGCTCGAGATCTTTAACTGCACACGGCGTGGGAAATTGAGACAAAAAGCATTTTATCGAATAAATAATATGATTTGGCATCTCCAGCACTATGACAACCACCTAATGACTCCTTTAATTAGATGGAATCTGCCATCAAACACGGATTTTGTCAACAAAACCGTTGTGTTTCTTTCTCCACAGTTTACAGGGACATGCGCAGAGTGGGGTTGACCTTTTGGCTCACGTCATCAAGAAATGGATCCATGCTGGTTTTAAATCAATAGCGACGTGTGTTTATTCACGTGATCAGAAAGGTCACGAGATAAAAATAGCGAAGGTCATATTCTCACAAGATGTCAGAAAGGCGCGAAAACGTTAAAATCAATGGAGGTTTTTTCTCACACATTTGATCACATTTTGTCAGCATCAAAACAGTCATGATAGATTGGACATGGACAAAGAAGCTCAGGTCGGTCAAACTGTATCAAATTGGCATATTTTTTCTCTCCCGTTTCGTTATTTTCGTCAGCGCAAAGGCGCTTTTCTCAACATCAGTTTTTATCGACAAATTTTAACCTACCCTCGATCTGAGCTGTGATAGGAATGCCACGCCCCCTTACCCTATATTTACCTATCACAGCCAGAGTTTCTTAGTTAGATGGTGAGGTGCCAGTGCTTTGAAACGAAAGGTACATATCCATATTTCGAGGTAAAATATCGTGTGATTTCAAATATAGCATTTGAACAATCAGCTACTGCAGCATAATCCCGACCCCGGGAGACAAAAACATATCACAACTATCCAAAAATAGTACTGAACACCCTATGGTGGTGGATTGAAGCTAACAACAGGCTCACATAATCTAAAGACCTTAATACATCAAGCATAATCTTGAATGGGTGGAACTCATACACAGCATTAAATTAATTAAATATTTTACTACTTAGTCATTTGGTGAATTAGATATAATCCATCACAAATGTCACGGACTAGTTATGAAGTCGTTGGGCTTTAAGTCGCTGACACCCAATCTGTCAAAACGTATAGTCGGCTTGGTTCTCGTCGATTTCTATGTGAGTGCCGTAACTTTGGCCTATGATCCTGTATTCCCGTTGGTAAAGGGGTTGTTCCCGGATGTAGTCAAATTGAGTGATTTGCACATGCAATTTCTTCTCTCTTATTTTCAGTATTTCTTTTTCTTTAAGCTGGTATTATTCCAGATTTTTTGTGTAGTATTTTTCGTGAACGTTTTTGGCATCTGTGCATGGTGAAATTCTGAGCTGATTCGTCAGATTTTCGCTGTTCGCGACGGTTTTTTGTTTGTCTTGGTCAGCCCATTTGGGTTGACCTAGATCACCATTTTCCTTGTGTAGGTAGATGGCGCTGTATTGAATGTAACACGGTCATACGGGGATTTTAGGTCTTTCAAGGCATTGTTGATATATTGCGCGGGATATTTGTAAACTGTTGACAACTGTTATTATTTTGTTGTTTGTTCGAATTACTCTTTTCTGGAGCTTCCTGGGTGGAAGTCTATAATTAATAATTATTTTTAGTGCTATGACAATCAAACTGAGACCATTTCCCTTGTGTAGTTAGACGGCGCTGTATTGAATATAACACTGTCATACGGAGCTTTTGGATCTTTAGAGCACAGGGGCTTATAGTTGGTCGGTTATTAATTATGATATTAATATTTATATATACTCTCCTCCTAATCTATTATATCAAGGGGACTCAGTGGAAACCACGCCTTTCCCACCAAAACCCCCGACCAAAACGGCAACTCACAGATTCAATAAAACTTTATCCGTCCTTATTTCTTACCTCAACGTGCACTCCAAACTTCAATTCATTAGTTCAAACTTAATAACTCTTCGATCTATTCGTTTTAATTGCGTAAATCCATCAAGCAAGACAGCTCAACTCCCGCCCTTTCAACGTTTATGTCAGAGAACTGGGACCGGTAGTCGACTACACGTGACTAGCAAGTGATCCGCCGATACGGGCTGAATTTGTTCGCGCGATTTCAATCGGGCCGAAATTACTACATTGAACTTTGCAGGAAATTGTAATTTTTCTAAGAAGATGTCAAAGGACGAAATACTTGGATGGTAGGCAATTTTACATAATCCGTGTAGTAACTTAGGCCATTGACATCGCGCGAGCAAATTCAGCCCGTATCGGAGGGTCACTTCCTAGTCACGTGCACTCGACTACCGTTCCCAGTTCTTTCACATAAACGTTGACAGGGCGGGAGTTGAGCTGTCTTGATTAATGGATTTACGCAATTAAAAGGAATAGATCGAAGAGTTATTAAGTTTGAACTAATGAATTGAAGTTTGGAGAGCACGTTGAGGTAAGAAATAAGGACGCTCACGGATAAAGTTTTATTGAATCTGTGAGTTGCCGTTTGGTCGGGGGGTGGCGGGAAAGGCGTGGTTTCCACTGAGTCCCCTTGATATAATAGAGTAGGAGGAGAGTATATATAAATATTAATATCATAATCAATAACCGACCAACTACAAGCCCCCGTGCGTTGGCACTGTGTTAATATATAGCGCGGGCTATTTGTAAAATGTTGACAACTGTTATTATTTTATTGTTGTTTGTTTGTTCGAATTAATCTTTTCTGGAGCTCCCTGGGTGGGAGTATGTAATTACTTGTTAGTGCTATGGCAAACAAACTGTTAGAGAGGCCACTGAGCCTTAATCTTGTGATAGTAAGCGACCCGACAAGACTTCCTTAAACCAGAGATCGTAAAAGAAATGTGAACAGAAGAGAGAACAAGAAATTTATAGAAATAAAGACAAAGATGTGCAGCAGTTGCGAGAAGAACAGAAAAGCCTTTAATTAAACGTTCATAATGGCTAAGTTGACACTCTGTTTTCTAGTGTGTGTACTCTTGTATGTTGTTTCGTCATATAGGCCCCTAGACTAAAAATGGCTCAGTCTCCAACCCTCCCCTAATAGAACTGCAGAGGAGTTGGCCAAAATTTACATGAGCTGCAGTTGTTAACTCAGGATTATGAATTACAAGCGTCTAGTCCGTCATTCATAATCCAGCCGTCGTCCATTAGAGAATATCCGCGTCCATAATCCAAAGACCTATTCCATATTCCATATAACAGTATTAGCACCAAATTCAAAAAGACAATCATTGTATACATAAAAATAGGCTTGTTTCCTGCAAGAGAGAAGCGGTCAACAGTTTTCAATGATACCGGCAAGACATCATGATGTTCCAAAAATATCAAATCCGTATCGCTGATCAGTATTCTTAATCCATAATATTCGTTGTAAAGTCGTCATCTAAAGAATGATGTATCTCAGTCACGCTTTGATTGTGACTGTTCATATGAGTACCATGAGGATCTTGAAGTACATGGGTTCATACGGCCCCTAGCCCCGGGTTAAGCGGAATTAGACACAAGTTACGAAACGTAGCGCCATAGATCTTGCACGCTACGTTCGTATTTTGCTATCAGCATGCGATATGTATCGCCAAATTTGAGAAACTTTGAGTGGAGGCGCTTGGTGGAATAGCCCTGTTTTATAAGTTTCTGCAACAATGTTTTGTGACGTTGATTAAAATCATCACATTTAACACAGGATCTAGCAAATGCTACTAAGCGAGATATGTATACGCCATATGCAGGTCCCACTGGAATATTACTATCCAGAAAGGGATAGTTTACGATGTCGAAATTGTAATCATCTCTTTTGTCATAAAGTCGACGAGAGAGAATGCCCGCTTCATTTTTATAAATATAGAGATCTAAATAAGATGTGCCTGTAGGGCTATCTGTAGTTTCCTTCAAATCCAGTGAAGGTGGATATATATCCTTCACTGCGTCATTTATATAGCGATTATCCACAGCGAGAAGATCGTCTATATAGCGTTTGGTGAATGAGAAGGAACGGGCTTTGAATGGATCGGTTTTTGAAAGCGCCTGCATATAGTCATATTCATAAGAGAACAGATACAGGTCAGCCAACAGGGGTGCACAATTAGTACCCATTGGAATACCTATATGCTGCTGATATATTGTGTTGCCAAATTTCACATAGATATTTTTAATGAGAAATTCAAGCAACTCTATAAACAAAGAAACATCCCATGAATGATATCTCTTGTATGTAGTAGAGCTAAAGAATGCTTTATGGCTTCCGACATTAATATATCTACGATCAGTTTTCTTGAACATAGATACTATTAATGAACTTAGACGGTCAATAAGGTCCTGATGAGGGATTGTAGTATAGAGAGTCGAGAAATCCCATGTGGATACATGTCTGTACGGTATGTGACCTTTAGCATCAAGTTCTTCCGTAAGACATTTTGAGTTTTTCAATATCCACATACATTCAACGCCAGAGTTCTTAGAAATAGTGGCGCAATACCTTTCCCAAAATGCTTTTACCTCCTGAAGGGCCCTCGTTAATAGGATTGAAAGAAGCTTGGTGGTGCAGCTTCTAGAACCAGCTATGAATCTAGCTTTGTATGGTGATTTATGCATTTTGGGAGTCCAGTATATTTTTGGTATGTCGTTATGATTGGTTGGAAGACAAATACCTCTTTCCCTGAGAAACTTTTTGTGATTGTTAAATAAATCTTCCAGAGTAAATGCAGTTTGGGAGTCAGTAGACGTATTTGATGAAGATATGTCTACACTCAATTCTTTAACCAGCACCTGGTAATAGTAATATTTACATATGAATATTATATTATTCGGAGCTTTGTCTGCTGGGACTATGAGGAATTTACTCTGGAGATTTGCTAGAACTTCTTGCGAATTGAGGTTTCTCAGTACTTGTTTTGCTTGGGGAAGAGTACTTCTGTCAATATGGCGGATTGTTTCAACGACCTTGCTCTTGGTTAGGTCCAGCCAATCAGCGAGTACTGTAGGTTCAACTTTTTCTCGCTTAGACCAATCAATAACGTACTGTTCTAATGCAGACAGGACTATCTTCTGGTCGGCCTTCAGATTTCGGCCCTTAGCTCTCTATTTGAATGAAACTTTTCTCAAAGAAGCAGATAAAAATAAATATGAATTACGGCAATATACACCCTATTATTCCTATGCTTAGCAAGAGCATGGAAAGGCTACAGGCGGCTCTTCAATACTTGTTAAAATTGGTGTTTTGAAAAGTCATGTTGATTTGAAGACAGATTTACAAGCTGTATCAGTTCGCCTTACTTTGAAATCTGTATTCACATTATGCACGGTGTACATACTTTCATCTGGACGTCTCTGTCTTAGTGAATTTCAGAATCTATACGATCAGCTCCCTATTTGTGTATAGGTATTATTATATGTATTATATATGTTTATTTTTAATGATGGTTCTCATACACATTTTTCCACAGCTCATGGAACTTACTTGTATTCAGCTTTAAATATCTCACGTTGCGACCTTCCTATACTCGAAAAATTTTCTTGGTCTGTTCATGATGACCTTTGTGGAAGTGATCACCTTCCCACTGTTTTAAAAGCTGTTCATTCAGCTGATTACCCCCCTCTAACAAGGTATAATTTCAAGAAAGCAAATTGGTCATAATCTGAAAAGCTTTGTTCACAAGAACTACAAGTAGTTTCTTTTGCTGATGTTCCAGATCCTTTACAGCTCTTCTCAGATATGCTTATTGAAATTGCTAACCAAACCAAAACACATGTTCAGGAGTTGCACATATTAAAAAACCATGGTTTAATGATGACTACAAAGAAGGAAGAAAGCTGAAAGGTGTTTCCGACGACATCCAAATTTTGAAAATTTGAAATGTCTCCGAGTAACTAGAGCTAATGATCGTAGAATCATGAAACAGAACAAACGTGATTCTTGGAAAAATTATGTTTCTAAGATCAATACACGTAATCTTATAACAAAAGTTTGGAATATGATCCAAAGAATAAAAGGTAAAAGCTCTAAGTCTAGTGTTCATCATCTCAACGATGGAAATAAGGTGTTAACTGACAGAGTAGAGATTGCAACTAAGCTAGGCGAAACAATTGCCAAAAACTCTTCGTCAGATAATTATGTACCTAAATTTCAAAGTTTCCAGAAAGATGAAGAGAAAAATTAAATTAAATTTCCCTTCGGTAACCATGAAGGCTATAACGCTATGCGATTTTAGACCCTCTATCTATACTTATGTGAGACGGCTGTTTCAATCTTTATGAGATGCTGTAAATAATAACAAACTTCATGAGTTCAAACAAACTGTAGGCTATCCCTTTCTGGACAGTAATATTCCAGTGGGACCTGCATATGGCGTATACATATCTCGCTTAGTAGCATTTGCTAGATCCTGTGTTAAATGTGACGATTTTAATCAACGTCACAAAACATTGTTGCAGAAACTTATAAAACAGGGCTATTCCACCAAGCGCCTCCACTCAAAGTTTCTCAAATTTGGCGATACATATCGCATGCTGATAGCAAAATACGAACGTAGCGTCCAAGATCTATGGCGCTACGTTTCGTAACTTGTGTCTAATTCCGCTTAACCCGGGGCTAGGGGCCGTATGAACCCATGTACTTCAAGATCCTCATGGTACTCATATGAAAAGTCACAATCAAAGCGTGACTGAGATACATCATTCTTTAGATGACGACTTTACAACGAATATTATGGATTAAGAATACTGATCAGCGATACGGATTTGATATTTTTGGAACATCATGATGTCTTGCCGGCATCATTGAAAACTGTTGACCGCTTCTCTCTTGCAGGAAACAAGCCTATGCTTGTCTTTTTGAATTTGGTGCTAATACTGTTGTATGGAATATGGAATAGGTCTTTGGATTATGGACGCGGATATTCTCTAATGTACGACGGCTGAATTATGAATGACGGACTAGACGCTTGTAATACTCATCTGAACAGCCAAAAACGTTTCGATCAAGCCATGATCAGGCGATGTAGAATCGGATATAAACGATTAACTCACGAACATTTACTAAAAAAGGAGCCAGTCCCAATGTGTATTCCATGCCATGAAGTTCACACGGTGAAACATATTCTTATCGAATGCATAGATTTTAAGATTGTAAGAGATGCTTTTTATCGAACGACTACTTTGGAAGATCTTGTTAGTCAGGTGAGGGAGGATTGCATCTTGGGTTATTTGAGAGAAATCGGTTTGTTACATAAGTTTTAATGTATGTATGTTTTAATGCGTTGGATTACTAAGTTAGTGACTTGAGTACTTGGAATTTTGTTTGATCGTCGCTATATAGCTGAAATATTGCTGAACGCCACATTAAACTATAATTCTGTCTCTCTCTCTCACTCACAATTGAGGAACTTCATGCTTCTCTCTCGAAATCTAACGATTCTGCTGCAGGCTCTGATAATATTCATTATCAATTCTTGGAACATCTACCCGAATCTTCTCTAGAAATTCTATTACGGATATTCAACAGACTTTGGACAAGAGAAGACTTTCCACCGTCATGGCATAATGCCATCGTTATACCATTACCAAAGCCTGGTCGTAACCATACAGACCCTGGTAATTATCGTCCGATTTCACTGACTAGCTGTGTTTGTAAAACAATGGAACGCATGATCGCTTTGTTTGGTACCTAGAAACAGAAAAGAAACTTATTGATACTCACATTAGTTTCCGTAAAAATAGAAGTACCATTGACCATTTAGTCAGATTAGATTCCTATTTCAAGAATGCTTTCGCCTAGAAGAACATGTAGTTTTCATCTTTTTTATTTAGAAAAAGCCTGTGATACTGCATGGACATGCGGGATTCTAAAAGACCTTCATACTATGGGATTAAAGGGCCGTTTACGAATTTTCGTTGCAACTTTTTGAATGATAGACAATTCCAAGTTCGGTTGGGTACAACCATGTCAGATCATTTCGACCAAGATCAGGGTGTCCCACTGGGCAGTATTTTGTCTACTTCTCTGTTTAGTATCAAGATCAACAGCTTGGCGAAAGTTTTGAATAAATCAATTGATGGCTCACTCTTTGTAGACGATTTCGTGCCGTGGAAAAAGTAAACAATATTGAGAGAACATTACAGCTTTGTCCGAATAGAATTCAGAAATGGTGTGTAGACAATGGCTTCAAATTCTCCAGAGTTTAGACAAATTGTATACAATTTTGCAGGGAATATTTCCAGCATAAAGATCCAGTGCTAACATTACTTGGAACTGAGATCAAAGTGGTAACAGAGGTCAAATTCTTCGGAATGTTGTTTGACCACCGACTAACATTCAAATCAGCTAAGTGCACGAAAGCTCTTGCTTTGTTGAAGGTAGTTGCCAACTATAAGTGGGGAGGAGATCAGCAAACACTTCTCCATTTATATCCATCGCTTGTTCGTCCCAAACTTGACTATGGCTCTATTGTTTACAACAGTGCAAGCAAGTCAAACTTGGCAAAGCTAGATCCTATTCTCCATCAAGGACTAAGACTTTGCCTCTGAGCGTTCAGAACATACCCTAAAGAAAGCTTTTATGTCGAAGCAGATCAATTTAGAACTTCGAAGAATTAAACTATTACGGCAATATAAAACAAAATTGCGATAAAATCACTCGAATACTGTATACCAATTCCACCATGGCAGCTAGCTCAACCAGAAGTAGACATTTCTCTAACGAAATATGGAAATGCAGACATGAGCCAGCTCTTGTATACACAAGAATTTGGTCTACTGAGGGAGAAATGCAGATCGCATCAGGATATTTATACAGATGATTCTAAAGATGGTGAGAGAGTAGCATGTGCTACTATCTTTAGTTGCAAAACTGAAACCTATCGACTACCAGGTAAAAGTTTGATATTTGCTGCAGAAGCAAAAACTCTATGTCAGCTTTAGAAGGTGTGGGGTCCACTAAAAGGAAAAATATGTCATATTCTCAGATTCACTGTCATGCCTTCAGGCGATTGAAAGTGGAAATTCAACTCATCCCACTATCTTGAGTATCTACAACTACATGCCGGTAGATTTGGTCAACAGATTGATATTGTTTCGCTGGCTGCCTAGTCACATTATCATCAAAAGTAATACTGAGGCAGCCCTAGATGATGAGGTTGATCCTGTTGCAATCTCATATAACGATTTCAGACCCTCTATCTGTACTTACGTGATACGGCTGTTTCAAACTTTATGGGATGCTGTGAATAATAACGAACTTCAGGAGTTCAAGAAACTGTAGGCTATACTCATCTGAACAGCCAGAAACATTTCGATCAAACGACGTAGAATCGGTCATACACAATTAACTCACGAACATTTACTAACGAAAAAAGAGTATTCCATGCCATGAAGATCTCACGGTGAAAGATATTCTTATCGAATGCATACATTTTAAGATTGTAAGAGATGATTTTTATCGAGCAACTACTTTGGAAGATCTTTTTAGTCTGGTGAGGAAGGATTGCATCTTGGGTTATTTGAGAGAAATCGGTTTGTTGCATCAGTTTTAATGTGTGTATGTTTTAATGCGTCGCATTACTAAGTTATTGGCTTGAGTACTTAGAATTTTGTTTGATCGTCGCTATATAGCTGAAATATTGCTGAGCGCGACATTAAACCTTAATTCTCTCGTTGGTAAATCGTGGCACAAGAGCGTTATCTACACGCTCTGGTCTCTCAGTGGTCAACCCTGGTTCAGGAATGTTGTCATTTCTCCCAGGAATGATACCAGCAACTGTTAAGGACGGTTCCGACAGCCTATCAACTGCTGCTGGCGCTCTCATTCGTTTCACATTAGGATTGAACGACGAAGATTCTGGTCTGAGACTACTACTTACCAATCCTTCCACCATGACAAACTCCACCATGACCAAATCCTCAACAGTGTCAAAGGTAACTTAGAATTTATCCACTATTGAATCAAAGGTAGCTCCCTCGCACATTTGCAAACATGACCTACAGGCTTCGCCCCTAAGAGACTTCCTCACTGCCTGTAACAACACATTTTGTGAATATAATCCGTCCCTCAGCAAACAATTGACCTCAAACTTCCACAGGCCAAACGAATAGTTGGACACCACAGTTTTGTGAACCATTATACGGTACATAGGGACCTGGGTTGCGATGACTGCAGAAACCAACAGCAGAGGTTATATTATACTTGCTCGACTTAATAGCTAAATAATCGACCAGTCTCTTTAAAGTCAGGTTCAGAAAATTGTTCCCTTGTTTTCAGCTCCTCAAGTTCTTTAGAACTTCCCCAAATTTGATTTTTATCCATTGCTATCTTGTCGTACACTTCCACTCAATTATAGTGCAATTATCCACAGTAAATCTAATGTTTAATAACAATTTATCTAAAAAATAGATGGTTCAAACTATTACTAATGTGATGTATGATGAAATGTGCGGAGAAATGAGACAATATGTAGTAAAACCCCGTGCAGCGAGTTACACAGTAACCTGCGATAACCGACCGAACCCGATCACGAACGGAAAACCCACGAGAGCGGACGAAAATTAAACAGTCACAAGTAGTGAAGTCCGATATTTTGTCAACACTTACCTACCATAGAATTATATGTACTGTCGTCAATAGCTAGAACATGTATACAAGTCATACAATATTGACCTAATGCAATGTAACATACTCTTCACCTTTCCGGTAATTTTTATTTATTCAATTTTAACCACACAAAGGTGAACGTGAACCGAAAATATAATCCCAGCAATATACTAATTACAAGAATACATATACATCAATAATTCTGTTCAAATATGTTGCATTTTGTACCGACAATGCTCAGAAGGAAATAAATCTTTTTTTCTTGTTTTGTTTTGAGGGGGGGGGGGGGGTGAAATGCCGTATACAAAACGCAAGAAAAACAAACTATGGTAGGACCTGCTAATACCACGGAATGAATTCTCTACTGTTCGCCATGAATACGCGCACAAATAGATTTCGCTGTTACTCAACGCGAAGGGCACACACCTTCAAACAGATTATGCAATCTATACGTACTGGATACTCTGCACATCAGCTGGAAGAATATCTGACACGCACACGGATCGACACAGCACAAATAATTTCTATTGGACAAACACAAAGCCATTCTGACTCGGCACAGATGAACAAAGCACAGCAGATCACAATGAAGCACACAAGTTTCAGCGACTTCCAGCACAAGACGAATTGCAATGTCGTTCTGTTGATCATACGCTGAACTCGACGTCAAATCTGTAGGCGTTTATGACGCCGACCCACGTGCCAAATGTCACGGACTAAATATAAGGTATGAAGTCGGTGGGCCGGCAAACAAAACGGCGAAGACAGTTTGAATATGCTGAGTAATACTGATTTAATCGGTCAAGTATCCAGTGGCATTACACCCGGCCCTCCGACTGTTTGCACGTTGGCCGTCAAGACTTCCGTTAGTCTTGAAGGATAAACAGACAATCGTGAAGATTGGCCGAGCGGATAGAGGTCAATGCCATATAAAGCAATAGTATGTACGGCTATTACGCTAACTACATATTTATCATATTTCAAGTCCAATTTACTCTTTATCGAACAATTCAAAGTGTGAAACCGAGAATCTCATTACAATATGAAGTGAAAAGGCTTCAACCTCGCATGGAAGGATAAACAGGTAGTCAGGTGATTTTGAAAGAGTGACTGTCCTGTGTAAGTTCTACCTGATCTATATGCATTGATGAAGTCAAATTAAAGCTGATAAATCTTCAACACAGTGACAGCAGGGACCAGACGTCCTGAAAAGGTGACAGACTTTGACATTGCAAGATGGAGGATAAATTACTGTACACACTTTATAGGCATGAAATGGCACAATCCCATCAAATTGCTTCACTTTTCAACATTCAGGGGCTGAAGTAACTGCCTAAGGTTCAATTTAGACCAAAAAAATTGATTTAAAATCGTGAAGAAATAAGTCAGTGATCCCAATGAAAATAACCCAAAATAAGCTAAATTTAACAAATGGCCTACCAGTTCAGCTGGCTCTGTATTGTAATACATCAGGGTGATCCCAGTATTTTCATCTCATCAATATTCAACACCTGCAAAGTTCATGAGGCTCTAGAGGGCACAATACACCAGTCAAGAACTTCATATAATCTAAGATGGAAATGCTTGCAATAATGGACTCCTGTTTCGTACTGATATTGATGGCACAAAATGTGTTATAAACCTCAACCGAGTATTATAATATTTATAAAAAGCCGTCAATTACCTGTCATTTCCCCCTATATTTCATAATAACTTCCACATAGAGATGTTTACATACACGAAACTCAAGAAAGATCTGAAATATAGAAAAGGATCATTAATGTATAATGTATTTCTTATAAATACATGTCTTTCGTGTATGTTCATTATTGACACTAAGGAGAATCTTAATTGGAATTGGATTCATTACTAACACTATAAACAGCCACTATAAATATATAACGGTGGTGAACACAATATCATGTTCAGGAAGGAAAATGGGGAATCTTTTTTATATGAAAATGGGAGTAGTTGGTCAGTGCCAAGATATTATAATACACAAAGTTAATATTTCACCTCATCATTAGTCACACATATTTAATATAAATCCTGGAGAAATGGCAATCAGAAATATATTGATAACAGTATTGTATTCATATTGCACATATTATTTACCCGTGAATTTTGCCAATAGGTTGATTCTATTTACAACACAAGGAACACAGAACATTGGTGTCCGCAAAGAACTTCTGAGAGGTTTGATATGGAAAAATGAGAGTGTATTAAGGTTTATAGTAGCTTTCTACAGTATTTCACTTATATCACGACTAATAATAGTCGCCTCCTGTGGCAAGATTAGGGTGGCTGGGGCTCTATTCTGGTAAAAGGAGAAAGCGACAAGATAGAGATAGCAAGATTTTAAAAGACATTAGGAGAAAGAAGAAAGTGAAGAGAAGAGAGAAACTTATGAAAGGGAGTCGGTATACAAAAATACGGAAAAGCGACATTTATGAATAGTTTGAGGAATGTAGTTTCTCAATTTTACTCCAAAGGATCAATGATTACATTCCTAAAAATAGACCCAAAAAAACCCAGTAAGACAATAGAAAAACAGTAAAACTAAAGGACCTAATGAAAAGAAAACAATTCCAACCAAACAATATCATCAATAAGATATAAAACTCATGCAGCTTGTGAAAGTATTTTATACTTAATTTATTTCTGACAAATTTGAAATCAAACGCGTAAAGATGAGGTTTCACGGAATACAGGAACACCACGATGAGGGAGGTAGGCCTATTCTCAACAGGTTAACTCATTTGTCTGTGTAGTGGTGGCTACCAGACAGGTGCGAATTTAATTATATTACAGCATCAAGTTCAATTGTTTCCCCGAATATATTACCTGATATATATATCCAAACACATTTTCTCATATACTAAAAAAAGCAAATGACACCTATTGACAATATGAGAAATTGATATCTGCAAAATACAATAATGGCAATGGATTGAAATGAAACAATGTCATTGTGACATTGATAATGTATTCAGATGATACATGACAGATATAATATTCGTGCGAGTAATATGTTTACAAGGTATTATATATGTATGCTAATCTGTGTAAAAGTCTATATAGTAAATGATGCTTCAATTGTTATATGCATTAAATCATGGCAGCATCAATTGTTGAACGCGACGTTAAACCTTAATTCTCCCGCTTGCTTCAATAATTTCTTTGCCATCATCCCTCTACAGCTACAGCTATTATCTCCCTTTTGGATCATTTTGTTCATTACTATCATGAGTGAATATGATTTAACGTCGCTTTCAACTATATTTCAGTCATATCAGGACGTTGGGTCCTATTCCTTTTCACACCCGAGAACCACACGGGTGGGGTCCTATTCCTTTTCACACCCGGGAATCCCACAGGTGCCTCAGTTAGTCGCCTCTTACGACAAGCTGTCTGAGGAACTGAGGCCTATTCTTACCATGACCTGGGGTGTGCACAACGACAGCCCAGGTCAATCCCCGGAAGCCCCACGGGGCTACTATCATGAGTATTGATTTAATGTTATTTACACTACATTACAAAAGCAAGGGTAAACAATCAGTACAGTTTGGTGATTCACAAAATGAAAACACAACTTACATGCCAGGTTGGAGTTAATGCGTACCTGTGATGCACTTATATTTCCAATGCTGTATGAATATTATGAGGCGCCGTTTGTGACAATATTGTCAACGACAAATATATAGAGTTAAAACCAAAATATAAAGTCGCCGTTTGTGAAAATATTGTCAAACACAAATATATAGTTAAAACCTTTGTAAATATATATAAAACGAAATAAATAGGGCCTATATATAAAGTTTTTTTTTTTTTTTTTTTTTTGGTATAAATATATTTTTAACATAAATAACGATAGGAAGTTAAGACGTTAAATTTAACGTAAATATAAAGTACACGAACAAACTTAAATAAAGTGTACATGTAAACCAAATATGCCCATAGGAAGCTGCGCAATCGATGTGCGCGCGAATGATACTGGTTAATCAAAACTGCAACTGAGTTCTGAAGCGAAACTATGACAGCGGTGAAAGCCACTCGCATGTCACAGATGTGGCGAATCAAACAATAAGATCACGTATCTGAACATATTTCAGCTCACTGCCATTATGATTTAGTAAAGGCCTATTCCAATTTTCAACAATTACTGTTATCATTTACAATCGTACTTCAGAGTTATCACATCAATTAGATATAAATACATCTACTTATAAATCACCATAAGGTATCCTAGCCTGCAGCCAATATCACGGCCTGTCCCTTAGATGTTCAATCTACGATTCCGCCGGCCAAGTCGCTGGTTGATAAAAACATCAACAGAAGTTGAAATAAAACATGCGCAATAACGATGTATTAATTATGCGCAACACAAATATTAGGCAATTTGAAATCATACTGAATATGAGCATATTTCATTGATCAGAATATGATCATTCATAGCTTAGTTATAGGATTTAGAATTATATTGTCGTTTTGTATATTTTATCGTTTTTTTCGATAATTTCCTTATTTCCAAACAAGACAAAAATTTGCAGGGAACTTGGTATAAGTACAACGAATGTGGAAACTAATGGCTCATGAGGAACCGGTTGCACTATGCTTGTATCATCAAACGTACCGCTCTCAAATTATGAAAGAACCATGGCGTATACTGTGGGAACCACCAGTGTGGATTGTACTGTTGCGCTCACCGTTCCTCGTTTTCATTATCGAGATCATTTATTATAGCATGATACGCTTACTTGATCTCAAACTTTTTAGGTTTTAAGTTAGTATAACGTAATTAGAATAAAATAAACTGTTGATATTCGTAAGCGCTAGGTACTGGGTTCAATCCCTGGCCGGGTCATACCAAAGACTTGAAAAATGGAACTTGTTGCTTCCTCGCTTACGCTCAGTATTAAGAGGATAGAACAAGGACGGTGTCAGTATAATGTGACTGAGTGGGGTGTCATGTTTGCCTACGGCATGATATTTCGGTGGGACAGCAGTATAAAATGGCAGCATTAAATCTGCTCGGTTACAAGTAGTTAACCACACCCCTCCCTTCCCTTCCCCGTCGTGATATAGCTGAAAAAATGTTGAAAGCGACGTTAAACCCTGTTCATTCACTCGTCAGCGTATATAATAGGGTTAATACCGATGCCCGTCAAGAACCCCACGCGTATTGAAGATCAATTAGCGATTAGCACGCAGGGGTTAAACGGCTTCGACTGATTCCTTAGTTACTAGTAACAGCTTCGAGGCAGCGCAAAAGTGAAAAAAGGCCAATCTAGTATTCTTCATGAGCCATTAGTTTCCACATTCGCTGTACTTATACCAAGTACAAATTTTCGTCTTGTTTGGAAATGCGGAAATTATCGAAAAACGATAAAATATACAAAAACGACAATATAATTACAAATCCTATAACTAAGCTATGAATGGTCATATTCTGATCCATGAAATATGCTCATATTCAGTATGATTTCAAATTGCCTAATATTTGTGTTGCGCATAATTAATACATCGTTATTGCGCATGTTTTATTTCAACTTCTGTTGATGTTTTTATGCGGCAAATAGCAACCAGCGACTTGGCCGGCGGAATCGTGGATTGAACATCAAAGGGACAGGCCATGATATTGGCTGCAGGCTAGGATATCTTATGTTGATTTATAAGTAGATGTAGCCTACTTATACCTAATTGATGTGATAACTCTGAAATACGATTGTAAATGATAACAGTAATTGTTGGAAATTGGAATAGGCCTCTACTAAATCATAATGGCAGTGAGCTGAAATATGTTCAGGTACGTGATCTTATTGTTTGATTCGCCGCATCTGTGACATGCGAGTGGCTTTCACTGCTGTCATAGTTTCGCTTCAGAACCCAGTTGCAGTTTTAATTAACCAGTATCACTCGCGCGCACATCGATTGCGCAGCTTCCTTTGGGCATATCCGGTTTACATACACTTTATTTAAGTTTGTTCGTGTACTTTATATTTACGTTAAATTTAACGTCTTAACTTCCTGTCGTTATTTATGTTAAAAAAATATTTATAAAAATATAAAAAAAAACAAAAAACTTTATAGGCCCGATTTATTTCGTTTTATATATATTTACAAAGGTTTTAACTATATATTTGTGTTTGACAATATTTTCACAAACGGCGACTTTATATTTTGGTTTTAACTCTATATATTTGTGTTTGACAATATTTTCACAAACGGCGACTTTATATTTTGGTTTTAACTCTATATATTTGTCGTTGACAATATTGTCACAAACGGCGCCTCATAGAATATTGATACCAGACAATTAAACTTCCCTAAGAACGGAACGTAGTTATCTGGAAAATAAAAAAGGGAATATAAATAAATCGTGTAATTATAATACAATATTTCTTCAACCAGAAGTAATTCATCAGAGACTAATTTTTGCTCATTTAAGAGTACAGTATTAAATTATAGTGCATTGGTCAGGAGAGCATTTACCTTTGATGATTACTGTACAGACCAACAATGGTTAAAAGAATAATAGTGATGATCTCATTATTAATTTCGGAGTCAGTTTCTGAAACTGAAATAGGTAAACGATGCATATTAATTTATCTGCACTGTACATTGGGGTTCTTGATTTTCTAAATGGAAGTGTCCGTCATGGAGAAAATTTCAGCTTACATACAGAATGACACATTAGTACCGGTATGCGAGATAATAATTTAGATTAATCTTATGAAAAGCGTTTGAAATTTACTGTAATGAACCTTATGTCACTGGTACTTTCCATGCAGTGATTGGAGATTGAGTGTAATCGGATGGGCAACTTTTTGCAGTATTATTATGACGAACTTACTTCTACAACAAAGAAATGGATTCACACACAAGAATTATTGGACCAGAGCAAACAGGAACTGATACCAGCATCTGCAAATATAATACAGAGGACTAGCATATTGTATCCATGGAAAAACCTATACGAAATCCAGTTTTAAAAAGAGACCGGGGCTTGAAGAAATTGGAAAATGAAATGACAATAATTAAGAATAGATGATTTCTCTATTTCAAGATGATGTATTAAAAAATGTAGTGGAGTACATGCAGGGATGAAATGAATGATAATAGTGAGCTTAATATTTAGACTCCATACTAAAGTCTAATTTATTGTAATTAACCTATTCAAGATTAAACTATAACAACGAAAGGATATGAAACCGTCTAACAGGTCCATGGAATGAGGATGAGTCATATGACTAAATTATAGAGTTTCTTTTGACTAATATTTACCTCCACGTCTTCACAAGTTAGTATTCAGTATAAGATAAGCTACCGAGAGCCTATTGAGACTATATTAATGGGGGACATAAATTGAGTATATTTTTTTATATGGCAAATTTTGCAAACATTTGATCATAAGCTATATACACCCGTACAATAAAGTAGAGATTCCGCAAGAATAATAAATGAACAACTATTAAGAAATAATCGATGAACGGGAGCAGAGAATAATGAGTGTAAGTGAGTGATTTTGAGTTTAATGTCGCACTCAAGAATATTTCACTAATACAGCGACGGCAAGGTTTAGTGGCGGAGGAAGCCGGAGAGAACCACCGCCCATCGGCAAGTAACTGACAAACTTTCACACATGCCATGGCCGGATTTCGAACCTGCAGCGGTGTGAGGCCAGCTACCTCGGGCGAACGCTTTAGAAGACGGCTCCTAGAGAATAATGAAGAGAAGTTAATATTCATTGGTGGCTGTTACCTAGATTGTTGCCATTATTGATTACTCAGATTTAATATTCTGTATGATTGAAGTAAAGTTAAAGGAATAGAAAACCCTAAGGTGATGCATACTAATATCTAAAGAACTATATCATTAGCATTCGAAAAACAAAACAAATCAGCTTTTCTAGTAATTCGGAATGAATGAGAACATTTTGAACATCAGAGCTATTGCCCAGATCAAGAATCCGTGGAGGTCGCCATTATAACAAGCCTGAGAGCCGTTAGCCAATGAAAATCCTTGAAATATCACCTGACATTATTCCTGTGACGTAGTTGTGCTCTAGGCAGTGTAGCTAATAACATGGAGACCAATTGTAAATTATTGTGCCGATGGCTTTGGACAGATCTGTGGACCTTTCTTTACGTTCAGAGACGATTATGAGGATCGTGATATATGAATGTCGAATTGATATACAGGTTGACATGTGGCATTTTGCATATGATTTCACGAGCTATCTTTCGGAGGCAGGAATATCAGGCCACATCACTCGATAGCAGTAGAAGAAACAATGCTAATGCTGCCGTTGTTGTTGTTTAATGCTATATCTTATGGGATAGAGCCCGGATGACAGCGGGATTTCCATCACAGCGCCATCTACATAAAAACAGTATGACCTATCATACGTCACAGTCATTCCAACATGTCGCAGATCATCGGTGTTTTCTCAGCTGTAGAATTTTGCTAATTTTTTCTACCCGTGTTTTTGGAATCTGATGGCATAATTCTGTCATGCCGAGCACGAGTTTAAGCAGAGTTTACTATTCCTTTAACAAAAATTAGGATAACTACCTCAAAGAGCAGTGAGCATCCAATACCGATGGTGTGTGAATATTTACAACAGAAATAACAAACAATCTGAAAAGAATAGTATACAAAAAGATAAAATCATACTAAATAGGCCTACACAGAATGTTGATTACTTCTAACTTCTATATACTAGAGGAATTGAAGAATTGTCAGCTTGAAATATAGTAAAGTAGTCTGAAAGGTGATATGAACAGTACAGAGATTTCAAAGTCTATGGTAATTGAAGGTCAGATGTACATACACGTATATTACTATCAATGGCGTGCAAATTTATGGATTTTCCAAAATACATACCTTCAAAATAAGCCACTGGGTCATTTGAACAAGACAGGTAATAACAAAATAGTCAGCACTTCATCTCACTGCTCAGTTGACGCCACAGTTCTGAAAGAAGAATGATAGACAAATTAAGTTACCTATTCAAATGAGTAATCTCATTATATTAGTCTATTCGGAAAGTGAAGAATATTGTGAGATGGTATTTACTTTCCGTGAAAATATTGAAACTGATGCCAGTGTACCACTTCATTTTAATTTGACACTATATACATACAAGTGGTATATAGAATATAAATATATGATCCTGTTTAGAATGTATAGTAAATGTCTATACGTCTACTTACTCCCAAACTTCATTTACTCTGGAAGATTTATCTAACAATCACAAAACGTTTCTCAGGGAAAGAGGTATTTGTCTTCCAACCAATCATAACGACATACCAAAAGTGTACTGGACTCCCAAAATGCATAAATCACCATACAAAGCTAGATTCATAGCTGGTTCTAGAAGCTGCACCACCAAGCTTCTTTCCACCCTATTGATGAGAGCCCTTCAGGAGGTAAAAGCATTTTGGGAAAGGTATTGCGCCACTATTTCTAAAAACTCTGGCGTTGAATGTATGTGGATAATAAAAAACTCAAAATGTCTTACGGAAGAACTTGATGCTAAAGGTCACATACCGTACAGACATGTATCCACATGGGATTTCTCGACTCTCTATACTACAATCCCTCATCAGGACCTTATTGACCGTCTAAGATCATTAATAGTATCTGCGTTCAAGAAAACTGATCGTGGATATATTAATATCGGAAGCCATAAAGCATTCTTTAGCTCTACTACATACAAGAGATATCATTCATGGGATGTTTCTTTGTTTATAGAGTTGCTTGAATTTCTCATTAAAAATATCTATGTGAAATTTGGCAACACAATATATCAACAGCATATAGGTATTCCAATGGGTACTAATTGCGCACCCCTGTTGGCTGACCTGTATCTGTTCTCTTATGAATATGACTATATGCAGGCGCTTTCAAAAACCGATCCATTCAAAGCCCGTTCCTTCTCATTCACCAAACGCTATATAGACGATCTTCTCGCTGTGGATAATCGCTATATAAATGACGCAGTGAAGGATATATATCCACCTTCACTGGATTTGAAGGAAACTACAGACACATCGTATTTAGATCTATATCTCTATAAAAATGAAGCGGGCATTCTCTCTCGTCGACTTTATGACAAAAGAGATGATTACAATTTCGACATCGTAAACTATCCCTTTCTGGACAGTAATATTCCAGTGGGATCTGCATATGGCGTATACATATCTCGCTTAGTAGCATTTGCTAGATACTGTGTTAATTGTGACGATTTCAATCAACGTCACAAAACATTGTTGCAGAAACTTATAAAACAGGGCTATTCCACCAAACGCCTCCACTCACAGTTTCTCAATTTGGCGATACATATCCCATGCTGATAGCAAAATACGAACGTAGCGTGCAAGATCTATGGCGTTACGTTTCGTAACTTGTGTCTAATTCCGCTTAACCCGGGGCTAGGGGCCGTATGAACCCATGTACTTCAAGATCCTCATGGTGCTCATATGAAAAGTCACAATCAAAGCGTGACTGAGGTACACCATTCTCTAGATAACGACTTTAGAACGATTATTATGGATTAAGAATACTGATCAGCGATACGGATTTTATATTTTTGGAACATCATGATGTCTTGGCATCATTGAAAACTGTTGACCGCTTCTCTCTTGCAGGAAACTAGCCTATGTTTATGTATACTATGATTGTCTTTTTTGAATTTGGTGCTAATACTGTTATATGGTTATGGAATTCATATCACGAATCGTTAGATTCTTGGTATGTGCTTTAGAATAGGTTAACCAGAAGACTATTCTGTGAAGTCATGTGACGCAGTCAGGATGTCGGCACCTCTTCCCACTTCCCTTATATGTGTTGTAATTTTTTCCTGTATATGGCGAGATTCTGCTGGTGGACGTTTCGTCCCCGAGGCCCGCCCCCTGTACAGACCTTTTGGTCTTTGATATATGTTGGCACTTTGTGGGAAGTTGATGCTGGGTCGACATCGGGCCTTACAGGCTAGTCTTTTGTGTTAAATGCCGTCATTTACATTTGAAATGCCGTCATTTACATTTGACGACGATACAGCTCACCAATCTCCAATGTAGATTCTTGGTATGTGCTTTAGAATAGGTTAACCACTAGTCATGTGAAACATGTCGGCTCACCAATTACCAGTATACGAGTTGTCAGAGCTAGGGGCCGTGTGGTATAACACCAGATAAATCATCACAGTGCTGTATAAGGAAGATATTAAACTGGTGCTGTCTCCATCCCAGGGTGTCAAGTACTCGTGATCAACAAACGGAGGTGCCAGGCTTCCAAGAAATCTTCTTTATCCCAATCGGTCTTTTTCCAGATTCAAGTTGTAAACCATATCCTCACTATCATACTGTACATCATAAAGATCATAATTCACCAGTGAGCACATACCCTCTTTGTAGGTGGCTACAGCAGTTCCCCGCTGTCGCTTTCGTAGAACTTTGCCCGTGAACCAATTGTTGCGGGAGTTGACGGCCCAGCGGTGATTAATTCTTTTCCCAACAAGATCTGGCATTGGTTCTTTCCTCTTCTTCCCTCTAACAGGACCAGCAGAATCTTGAGGAACTTGGCGAGTTCTTTCTTGCTCTGGGATAGTTGCTGTCTAATATTTGAATCCGGAATAAACTTGCTGTTGCTGGCTGCTGTTGTATGTTCTGCAAATGTTGGGTGATGATGTATTTCAAATTTGCCTGGAGGGTATTATTTGGAAGAGCTTTGCCTTTAGATGTCACGTAGAATATGTTGACTTTAGCAGATGAAGGTGTGATGATTTTTTTATAATAAGAACTGAGCCTTCAATGCAGCTGCAACCTCGTTTGAGGTGGAACAGTTCTGGATCATGATTTGCACATCCTCCACTGTTCTGCATTGGCCTCCAACATCCATAACACGGCCCACTGCCTTCTGTTTGGCTGCACTGTCACGTTTTTCTTCTTTTTTTCTGTACTTTCTCTCTCATTGTCTGCAGTCGTGCTGTTCTCAAAGCCAACTGGCGCGACTTCCACACTTTCTGGAATTGAGTTGTCTCCTTTCGACTGATGTTAAATGTTCCTGTCTCTCCTGTGGCGTGCACTTATATAACCAATCACCCGTGTTGTTGTATGCCCAAAGGATGGTAGCTTCATTTTGCGGCAGACTAGCATTTGGCTTAAATCCTCTCAGAAACTTGAGCAAAGCAAATTGACTTTCTCCAACAGCATTGGATTTGGGAAGGGAATCAGTTTCGTTGCGCAGTTCTTCAGTAACTTCTGCTAGTCTTCCGCCGGGCAGCTGGTGCTTCACCTGTCTGGTATACGTAACCAAAGCAGCTGTTCCGATCAACGACAAGCATTCCAAAGTGACGTCAATGCCTTCTGTAGTATTGCTCACATGACAGGCTGCGAACTTGCCCTTCTGAAAAGGTTTCATCTCTGCACAAATTTTGAATGATGGATTTAGGATTTTTGTCGGATTTTGAGACAGTTCTTCCAATGCAGTTTGAACATTATGAAGAATGGAGTTCATATCAAGCATGTGTACTGCTACCTCTGTATTGAGAACAATGGCATGGGAGGGGGCAGTAAGAAACTTATGGAGGAGGGCCATCGACAGGACAAGCGACACAAGTACATCATCACTCACAGCATTCATAAGCTGATTATCATGACTATCAAGCTGAAGAAATTCACGTATGTCTTCCAAGTAGTGGATGTATGGTACAGAATTCTCTCCAAGGATGTTGAAGCGAGCATGATTATACTGCTTGAACTCACAAGCCTTACCTTTACTGTGTAGGTAAGCAGCAAAATTCTGTGGTACACCTACTGATGGATGGCCGAGATTTGAGAACAGCGCGCAGGCTGCTTTTACCGCTTTGGAGGTTGATGAGAGTTCCCTCTTCTTCATATCCGGTAGCTTGTGTCGGCCGAGGTTGATTTGCCCATCCTGGGTCACAATGCTCTCATATTCTTTAAGTGCATGTTCACAAGCCTCCGCAATGCCCAGTAGAACATGTAACAGGCAGAAAAACTGATTGACGGAAACAAGATTATTCTGTGTTTCAGTCGTCAGGTGATTCCAGTTCGTCAGCGATTTCTCTGAGGATCTTCTCCTTAACTCCTTGATGTCTTCGCGGAACTTTTGTTCACAATATGCTGATCACTCATGGTATTTTTCAGCGAAAGTATCATTTTATCAAACATCTCTGTTTTTTCCTCGATTGTTCCGCCTATAGTCTCGATGCAATCAGAAAGGATCTGTTTCAATTATTCTGTGTGTGTATCAGTATCCCCACGTTCGGTTTCAACCATCGTCATTGTCAAGGATGACCCAGGTTGCGACACATGAAAACCTAAATAGTGGTGTTGATGGTCTGTAGTTCCATCGCAGTGTAGTGTTGTTCAATCCATCCAAAAGGGTTCTACCAACTTGCAACTTACCAAGTAAATTTGATTCCAGGACAAACTGTATCATCGTCGTTGCACATGGCATCGTTGGTAGTGTTACATTGAATAGCCGCTGGCTCACAACGCGTAAGACATGTTCCACATTTGAGAAACCAAGACCTAAACTGTGGAGATCCATCACAGTGGCACGCAAATCATTGCTATATCGACCTGAACAGGAATGCTAATATGATTCAAGGTGTCATCTGTATATTTCTCTACAACCTCTCGCATCTCCTCCTTCTTCATCAACCGGCGTTGTGCAACATACACATCGTGCTTCTGCTGGTCACACATTCATTTGTGATGGATGGACGTATTCTTATAATAGACAACTTGTTTTCTCAGGGCTGTAATAGTTGAAACTCCCTGGTTCAGTGCTCCATCTAATCTCTTCTTTTCATTATCTTTCCTCTCGGACTGAAGATTAGTTATCTCAACACAACACTCTGCGATCTTTTTGTCACGCCTGTTTTCTCTCTTCCGAAAATTTGTCACATTCCATACAGACATCTGTTTTTTTTTGCTAGCCTCTAAACTTCCACAGCATTTTTCAAACCTTAGTTCAGGGTCGCTTAGCTGTTTCGCAAGTCTCTCTTTTTCACTTTCTGTTGTGCTCAGATCCTCCAACAACGAGTTCAGTGACTTATCTGAATCATGCAATTCTTGCAAGAGCAAATTCCTGTCCTCCTGCACAGAGTGTAATTTGCGGCATACTGCATTACAGCGTCTTTGCAATTTTCCATTGTCTCCTTGTGCTCGGTGTAGTTGCTTATCGAATGATTCGCATTCACGTACAGGAGGCTTATCTACTATACAAAACACAGCTGACAGCAAAGGGTCCTTCTCTTCATGTTTTTTTAGACGTGTTAATTTAGTTTTCTTTTCAAACAGGCTACTGACATAATGACATACACTGTTTGGATGTTGTTACATTTAGGCGAATTAGCCATTCACTGAAATTAGCCCATGTGAACTGTTTTCTTTGCATTAGCAGTTTGAGCTCTAATATTATTTCATTGCTTACTGATCTTATCTACGGCTGCTGAGGCGAATTCCATGTTCTTCACACAATGGGCCAATATAATCTGGGTCCTGTTTCTCTAACCAGGGGACTGGAATATTTGGCAGAGCCAAATTTTTCTTTCCCTGTAATTGTGTTTTGATACTCCATGTGGGAGGAATGGATGCTATATTAACACTTGGTTTAAGCAAACTAAGTGTGTTAGGCAGAGCATATTTCTACACATTTAATCAATACCTGATTTTAAACAACCTTCATCAATTTTTTGAAGGAGTCCATGTCACTGGCATAGAGTCCACCCAAAAATCTGAAGACTAAAGTAAGAAAAAGCAAACCTGAATATGGAACAGGAAGTAGTGCAATGATATCCAGTCCAAGGGTGATTGTGTACTGATGTGCATATATTTAGGGACATTGTGACTCTATGGCACATGTAATGCAGGGATGCTATGCACATGTGTGTCTTCTAGTAGGGATATCTTCACACAATTGAAAAACAGGAACTTTGCTTACCTGGGGCAACTCCATCATCCACCAAATTGAGAATCTGTTCATCCGACCATTTGATTACACCTCTGCCAGTTTCCTGTTTAAAGATACCATATTTGACCATTTTAGAGGAGTGAAATGCTATTATAAAGAAACCGAGTAAGGAAGCCTCCAAAAATCGTTCGGTTTTCGTCGAGAAATCTAGTTTCTCTCGTTATCGATATTTGCAAAGGTGAGAGCGAATGCAGAATTTTTTTCTCAGAAAACTTGAAAGATTCGCGAAGTCGGTTTTCTTTCGTTATTTTGATCGGTTTTCATTCGAGAGAAATTTCTTGAATGAAAAACGATATCGAAAATCAGTTGAGAAACCTTCGAGAATTTTCCCAGTGGAGAAAAAAAACGATGAAAAACCGATGGAAGTAGTGCTGCTATTGACTTCGCCTAGCCTGGAACCCTAACTTACTGTCACATTGCTTACCTATACAAGTAAGCTAGAGAACCAGGCTACCACACGGAAGCCTGGTTCAGCCTAGCAGTAAAGTTTATAATTATTGTGTCCTAACCAGCCATGTTGCGTTTGTATGTCAAATTCTTGAAATAGTGGTGTAGGGAGGAGTCAATCAGGCAATTCAGTTTACATTGATAGCGTACACGACAACTGTGAAGAAGAAAGAGAAGTTGCTCTTCTCCATGTTGTCGGGCAAATGCCGTAAACTTTCTGTTGAACCATAGACCAGTCAGTCCGTCGTCAAATATCATGTAACGGTATTTGTTTATTCCTTATGGCATGTATGGAGTACGCATTATTATTCCTTCGCGGAAGATCAGAAAAGTCCAGATACTAATCATTTAATGTCGGCAAAATTGGACTTCCACTGTAGACTTACACTCTTTGTCTTTTCTACATGCCTTACTGTTGTATCTTACACACGTAAAAATGATTTGTCGATTATTTCCTATAAATATAAAAGATAAACTGCCGGCGATAACATATCGTTTAAGGTATCGTATTACCGTAAATACTGCTATACTTATGGGTCGTACGGGGTAGTCAGATGTTCAACTTCAAGCTAATCCGAACTGATCTGCTTACGTTGATTAATTTCGTAAAATAATAGATCGTTGCCAATGAAGATGTGATATTCAACTCCTAGTTAGTTCTTTAAAATAACAACGGACATTATACATTAGATTTTCATTGTAAAAGCGCCGGCAATAGTTCAATTTTATCCTGACCTATACTGTATAACACAATCCCGAACAGCGGCGTAAACAGGTGTTAGCCTGATAATGACGTCATTGTATTCATTTGCCTCTCGATGGTTTCGCGATATTCTCTCGACGCTTTCTCGATCTAAATTTCTCGATATTACCTCGATCGAAAAAACCGATTCATTCTCGATGGGTCAAAAAGAACGAATAAAAACCGATATCGAGAAAATCAATCTAGAATTTTGAAAATGATTTGGGTTTTTCCATTTTATTTTCTCGAAAGGATCGGGATTTCTTCGAGAAAACAAAAAAAACTTCGCGATTGAAGGAAAAACGATCAATGGAGACGCTTCCTAAGCAGTGTGGAAACCCGACTGTTCATTGTTATAATACTGGTATATATTTATTATGCAGCCGCTAACAAGAGAGAGAGAGAGTATCTCAACAATATCAGTGTTATAGATTGATATTGACATTCCACGATACATTGATCTTTCAAGAGTCTCGGTTTACAACAAAATTACCATATCTGCTTTATCAACATTGTCTGGTCACAGAGCAAGCTACCATGAAGAATCAACAATAAGATAACCAATTCTAGTAACCTGCGAAATATACAAAAATGATTGCAATAGTAACTCTTTTCATAGGTATACAATCCACTATCATATATAAATCTTGTCACACCACATCAGGGGAATTTACCTATGTATCACAAGGGCGACAACTGGCAATAGAGAAGACATAACTGGCGTTATTGAACGACTAAATTTCCTAAATATCCGTCCACTCGTTTGGAGCCCCAATATTAGTTTATAACTTCTGCTTATTATCATCAACAACACAATCATATATTGGTAATAAAATAATACTAGGCCATATTAAAAGCCCAGCGTTTCTTTAATGTATATTTTATAAATGACTAAACGTGAAAATCACGAAAATTCTGCAAGGTATTATCACAACAAGCATTATTAATGGATATATCGTATTTAACCCTGATCACAAATAAATATTCTCAACTCGTCGGTGGCTCTGTATTATAACAATAACACCTTTGAATTGTAACAAGGCTTCAGCCACAACGGTGGCCATGGGCCCACTTACAGGTCTGATAACATAACATTTTAAAGAATATACAGTAAAAGTCGTACACAACAAATAATAAGAAGTAGAGAAATGGAATAAGAAGTTGAGATAGCAAAAATAAGTATAGGTTAATAGATTAAGCACATAGTTCAGCACATTAGAAAATTGTAAACTATATATAGTTATTAAATAACAAAAAATTGTTGCAAATTAAGAAAAGATCATATTTTGTGACTAGCTGATTAAAACAGTGCATGGATCTATTGAAAAAACTATACATTCTAATATTTATTCTGCTTCTGGAAGGCTTAAAAGCATATACTGACCTAAGTCGCTTGGATGGGCAATTAAAACATACTTGTTCAACAAGGTAGGGCGAATCTACTATAGAATGGACACATTTTTGTAATAAGAACATATCTGAGGCCTGACGGCGAGTATAAAGTAGTTGCAGGTTAAAAACTTTGCACAAGGATTCATATTGTGACGATGTATAAGTTTTCCCGGTCTTAAAATACATAAACCTCACCAAAAAAAAATTGCGAATATTTTCGATTTTTTCAATCAAGTATTTTTGATGAGGCGACCAGGCAGACGAGCAATATTCTAGCTTGGATCGTACAAGAGAACAGTATAAAGAAATAAGTGATTTGGCATTTGTAGATGATACACAAGTTCGTTTGATAAAACCCAGGGTGCGGTATGATTTACCGACAATGTCACTTATGTGATGCTTGAAATTGAAATCGGATGACAGTGTAATACCAAGATCTATCACTTGATTTTGTCTTTCTAGCGGTATATCATACAAGAAGTAATCATACAGTAAACGTTTTTTCTACAGATGATACAGCACTTAATGATATTTAGGGTAAGTTTCCATTTCATACACCAGGCTGCTAAGGCATTCAAATCGGATTGGAGGTCTGTGCGTCTTCTACAGATTGAATAGTTTTAAAAAGTTTGGTTTCATCTGCGTACACTGATAGGGTCGAGGATGAGATACAGGCTGACATATCATTAACATATACATGTGTGATGAATAATAGTGGACCAATCAAAGAGCCCTGTGGTACCCCGGATAACACTGGTTTCCATGACGACTATTTCACATGAAGAGTAACTCTTTGGGTCCTATTTCAGAGATAGGATTGCAACCAATTCAGTATATTACCAGCGAAGCCATAATATTTAAGCTTATGGATTAACATTTCATGGGAAACAGAGTCAAATGCTTTGCTAAAGTCCACATAAACAGAAAAAAGTGTTGAAAAGTAGGCCCCGCATGACCTCTCATTAAATATGCCTTACTTGATTTAGGCTTTGAAGGTTTGATTTCTGGAGTTTGTCTGTAAGAAGAGATTTGGAACTTGGGCTAATACTTATTGTCAATCTGCTTCAATGTTCTTATCTGAATGGCAATGGTACAAAAGAGATTATAGGACATAGAAATACGCGTGTTTCAAGGAAAAACTTACGTGGAAATGACATCGAAGTTTTGACAAGTTCAGCAGGTAACTGCCGGAGTGCTCTCCCTTGTCAGTCCCATGATGACGACACAAGCATGGCGACCGCCAAAAGTCAGATTTGGGTGAAAACTCTCGAGGGAATATTTATTCATACTTATTCCGTCAATGATAGCACACACCATTATCACTCATTATATTTTACTACGTTTTTCTAACTTTAATCACGTTTTTCCAGCTATGTAAGTCTGCCATATTCAACTGAACTGAAGACAAAAGTCCCATTGTTCTTGACCTAACTCTGTTGTTGTTGTTGTTGTAATGTTCCAGATGCTCAACGCACACATTTCGTGACGTCATAGGACTACCCCACGGATAGACGTCAATGCGTCGAGTCCTTCCAGGTACCGATATTATTACAGAAGTTACGCACGGGTCTAACGGTAGTCGCAACCAAAATTATAATACCTCTCGCGGACACAGACCACAGTTTAAAATATCGCTAAACCACTACTTCAATATTTAAGTACAATTACAACATACCACATTCCAATGGTCGTCATTCACGTACATCAGCAGAACTCGAGACACTCAATCTGAACATTAGCAAAACTCGCGAGCGCAACCTCGAGCAACCTCATTCTCTCATTCGAGTATTCCAACAACATGGCTTTGCAAGGTATTGAAGAGACTTGCTGCACTGTAGCCAGCAAATCAATCTGAATATGTGGTCTCTCGCTCTTCTTTTGACCTTTTCTGCAACAATAGACCTTCCGGTAGAAATCACAGTACACGTATATTGCACAAATATAAAGTTTGCAACAATTGCACGTTTAGATAATCGTGCGTATGTAACCTCCAACGGTAGAGTTTGGTGATCTCTTATGTCCGGTCTGGTAAGCAGAATGTATGAACAGCACAAATGTTAAGTTAGTACAACTATAATAATTTTTTTTAGAATTACCGTTGAAGTATAATGACTAAATAGTAACTTGGCACTAAGAAACCGAGAAAAAGCAAACATTATACAACCTTAGAAATGCCCCACTAAAGAGATTTAGCTGCCACTGTGACTGGTGTGCTCGAGTTGGCCCTTAAAGTAGCAAACAAGTAAATACATTCTCCTTATGGTAGACTGCTGGTGATTTTGGACTTTGGCGGTCATTTTCCGTGTTTTTCGCTGTTTTGCCTAGTATAGTCATCTTTCTTTCCTAGGTTAAGAGATGGAGATTTCCTTTCAAAGTCTTCTGGCAGAAAATTTTGCACAGCAACATCCATTCAATCTTATATATTTTGATAGACATTGTGATTGTCTTCAAATAATTAGAATTACTTTAAATACTATTGATATGAATCAAGAATATGCTTCAAAATCAGAGCTATTCCCAAATGGAGCAGGAGTCGGTCAGCTTATCATTGTTAAGAGCTAAAACCTACTGTAACATGAATTTTTCTGTGTTTTTTCCTCATATTACACAATTATGAATGCTAAAACAAACATTATTAAAAAAGTTCAATAATATTATTTACGCCAGCGGTCAAACTAAATCACTCGGCCTCTCCAGCTGAAGTGGTTTATTGCGTTGGTATTTGCTGCTGCAATACACTAAGGGCACGTGAGCATTAATTAGTATGCTGACAATAATTGGACATGAATATTTGTTTTAGTTGAAATAACTTGAGCAGGTTCAGACTGGCTTTGTGAGCACGAACATAGCTGGGCTTTGTGAGCACGAACATAAACAAGCCTATGTTTATGTATACTATGATTGTCTTTTTGAATTTGGTGCTAATACTGTTATATGGAATATGGAATAGGTCTTTGGATTATGGACGCGGATATTCTCTAATGGACGACGGCTGGATTATGAATGACGGACTAGACGCTTGTAATTGACACAATCTATTGCTTTTGCAGTTTGGATTGTCATGTTGTTGCTGAGTGAGTTGTTGGTATCGTGGATTCCATCTCAACCCTGATGACATTATTCCTAATGAGGAAACTAAGCACCGACGTTGAAAATCCGATGTCCACATGATTGTTGTGACGTGGCAGAAAGCTGCCATCACTGACTACAGAATGGTTGAACGTAAATCTGTAACGTATATTGCTCAGTTATGACAGGTGTCTTTTATCTTTGATAGAAATGAGAATTTTGACTTCCTGTACGAATACCTAAACGTGTCTAATTATAACAATTATAAACATTTCAGCTTTTACCCGCTATTATTATACCTTGGTATACTATATATACACCATGTTTTATGCACCAATGCTCTTGCTCATATCACTCTATCCACACATCCAGGTGTTTACACTAGAGCTTGTCCGATTCATCATCAAAAACATTTTCGTTGGAAATTTGGTACCGTTTTATGCTGCGAAGTCGACTCAAAGGTGTTAACTGAGTAGAGATTGCAAATAAGCCAGGCGAAACAATTGCCAAAAACTCTTCGTCAGATAATTATGTACCTCAATTTAAAAGTTTCCAAAAAAGAGAGGAGAACAATTAAATAAAATTTTCCTCCAGTAACCGTGAATGCTATAACGCTATGTTTACAATTGAGAAACTCCGTGCTTCTCTAACGATTCTGCTGCAGGCCCCGATAATATCCATTATCAACTTTGAAACATCTACCCGAAACGTCTCTATAAATTCTATTACGCATATTCAACAGACTTTGGATAACACAAGACTTCCCACCGTCATGGCATAATGCCATTGTTATACCAGTACCAAAGCCTGGCCGTGGTAATTATCGTCCGATTTTACTGACTAGCTGTGTTTGTAAGACAATGAAACGCATGATAAATGATCGCGTTGTTTGGTACATAGAAACTGAAAAGAAACTGTAAAAAAGTACCATTGACCATTAGTTAGATTATCTGAAGAATGCTTTCGCCAAGAATGAACATGTAGTTTCCATCTTTTTCATTTCGGAAATGCGTATGTACTACCCGGAAATACGGGATTCTAAAGACCTTCATACTATGGGATTAAAGGTCCGTTTACCCATTTTCATATCCAACGTTTTGAATGGCAGACAATTCCAAGTTCGGTTGGGTACAACCATGTCTGATCATTTCGAGCAGGATCAGGGTGTCCCACAGGGCAGTATGTTGCGAGCGAGAGAGAATTAAGGTTTAACGTCGCATTCAGCAATATTTCAGCTATATAGCGACGATCAAACAAAATTCTAAGTATTCAAGTCAACAACTCAGTAAACTAATGCGTTAAAACAGGCAACAAACCAGTCTCTCTCAAATATTCTAAAATTCAATCTTCTTTTACTCGGCTAAAAAGATCTTCCAGCGTAGCTGCTCGATAAAAAGTATCTCTTACAATCCTAAAATCTATGCAGTTTATGAGAATATGTTTCACCGTGAGATCTTCATGGCATGGAATACACCTTGGGACCGGTTCTTTTTTTAGTAAATATTCGTGAGTTAATTGTGTATGGCCGATCCTACATCGTCTAATCATGGCCTGATCGAAACTTTTCTGGCTGTTCAGATGAGTATAACCAACAGCTTTTTTGAACTCGTGAAGTTTGTTATTATCCATAATATCCCATAAAGATTGAAGCAGCTTCCTCACATAAGCACAGATAGATGGTCTGAAATCGCTGTATGGGATTCCAACAGAGTCAACCTCTTTATCCACAGCTGCCTTAGCCATTTTCTCAGTCTCAGTATTGCCTCTGATGCCAACGTGACTAGGCACCCAACAAACACAATATGTATGTGTTGATCAAATCTAATGTCATATAATTGTAGAATTTTCAAGATGGTAGGATGAGTTGAAGGCATGATAGTGAATCTGAGAATCTGACTTCTTTTTTTCCTTTTAGTGGATCCAAAACCTTCCAAAGCCGACAATAGAGCTTTTGCCTCTGCAGTGAATATGGAACTTTTACCTGGTAGACGATATGTTTTAGCTTTGGAACTAAAGATAGTAGCACATGCTACTCTCTCTCCATCTTTAGAACCATCTGTATAAATAGCCTGATGTGATCTGTATTTCTCTCTCAGTAGACCAAATTCCTGTGAATACCCGAGCTGGTTCGTGTCTGCCTTTTTATATTTCGTCAGCGAAATATCTACTTCTGGTTTGGCTAACGGGCAGTATTTTTTCTACTTCTCAGTTTAGTATCAAGATCAACAGCTTAGCGGTAGTTTTGAATAAATCAATTGATGGTTCACTCTTTGTAGACAATTTCAACATTTCGTGCAGTGGAAAAGGCATATAGACATTGAGAGAACATTACAACTTTGTCTAAATAGAATTCAGAAATGATGTCTAGAAAATGGCTTCTAATTCTCCAGAGCTAAGACAAATTGAAGGTTTTTGCAGAAAGTATTTCCAACACAAAGATCCAGAACTTACATTAGATGGAACTGAGATCAAAGTAGTAAAATATGTCAAATTCTTAGGAATATTGTTTGAATATTTATTTATCACATATAAATTGCTTGAACGCTAAGTGAACGAAAGCTCTTGATTTGTTGAAGATAGCTGTCAACTATAAGTGGAGAAGAGATCCATTTACAACTTGCCAAAGCTAGATCCTATTCTCCATCAAGGACTAGGACTTTGTCTTCGAGCGTTCAGAACTCCCCCTAAAGAAAGCTTATATGTCGAAGCAGATGAATTTCCTTTAGAAATTCGAAGAATTAATCTATCACTGCAATATATCACAAAAATGCGATCAAATAACTCGAATTCTGCATATAACTGTGCATATATTATGGATTAAGAATACTGATCAGCGATACGGATTTGATATTTTTGGAACATCATGATGTCTTGCCGGCATCATTGAACACTGTTGGCCGCTTCTCTCTTGCAGGAAACAAGCCTCTGTTTATGTATACTATGATTGTCTTTTTGAATTTGGTGCTAATACTGTTATATGGAATATGGAATAGGTCTTTGGATTATGGACGCGGATATTCTCTAATGGACGACGGCTGGATTATGAATGACGGACTAGACGCTTGTAATTCAATCCTCAGTGCATGGATTTCTATTTACAGAAACCCTCCATTATTCCACCGCTTGAAATTCGTATGAAACTACACATTGTAGCAGCTGGTATTAAGCTTAGTCAAGATCACCAGTTCCACCATGGCAGTTAGCTAAACCAGAAAGCTCTACCAAAAAAGTAAGACACGACCCAGCTCGTATATACACAAAAATTTGATCTGCTGAGAGAAAAATACAGATCGCATAAGGGATCGTTTCTATTAATCGTTTTTTCTTCAGTCGCGATTTTTCTTCAATTTTCTCGATTGAAAAACGATCAATCGCGAATCAGTCGCGAGGATATCGAGAAAAAAAATGAGAAAAAACGATTGAACCTTTTCTGGAAAAAACCATTCTCTCGCGATATCGTTTTTGAATCGTTTACCCATGCGCGATCCGTTCTTGATCGCGAATCTTCAATCGCGAGAGAATCGTTTTTTTCAAGGCGCGAGAGAATCGTGAGGCGGAGTGATATTTGACACATAGGCCGTGTTGCCGTCGTACGCCGCTCTATCCGCGAACTGGGAACTACATGTAATGTTGATTGCGGATTTGTCGATGGAAAAACCTATATTACTATACTATACTGTATAAATGCGTAAGATAACCGAATAATATATATGATTCACGATCTATAGTCTCCTACAAGCCGAAGTAGGGCGTATGCTGGAAATATCTTTTCATATTCCTGTACCATGCTTCCTGTGACGTTCGCGCTCAGATTTACTCTGGCGAAGCGTAAATGACAAAATTACATGTTTATTCAATAATCGTGTGAGTCGACAATGTATTAATGATACAGGATGATAGTCACAATATCTTGTTTTGTAAATACCGGGTACAGGTCATAAGTGGATTTGAGTTCGTTGATTGCATTATCAGAATGATTACGGCACAGGCTTGATAGAGGCGTGAATGGGCGCATGGCGATAACCCAGAACAGCTTAGCCCTCCAGCCGAGAATTTCTAGGTTAATTAAGGTGAAAAATAGTGTAATTAAATATGTATATTTTGTTATAGTAAAACATACATTAGGAAAGGGTATCCATTCATGTTTTGGTACAGTTTTTAAACTATTGAGATGTGAATAAGTTCAAAAATCACCATCAAGTTAATTTTATTTATTATAAGAATATTCGCGGCAGTGATTTCATATTTATATCAAATACATATCTTTTTGATTGAATCGCATATAACGGTTGGATTCGCATATGTACAATACTTTTTATTTTAATTTTATATTTTGATAAATGAACTATGAATGATTCCAAAGGGAAGCTCAAGCCAAAAACCAACTGAATATTATATAATTTCATCTCTTACTGGATTAACCAGTTGTGAAATTTTTTACAAATAGCCCGCGCTATATATATTAATAATTAAGTGCTTGCGAAGACTCAAAAGCCCCGTATGACAATGTTATATTCAATACAGCGCCATCTATCTACACAAGGAAAATGGTGATCGTAGGACAAAAAACCACGGGTACAGCGAAAATCTGATGAATCAACTCAAAATTTCAGCCCGCAGAGATGCCAAAAACGTTCACGAAAAATACTACACAAGAAATCTGGAATAATACCAGCTTTAAAACACAGAAATACCCAAAATAATAGACGAAATTGCAAGTGCAAATGACCCAATCTGACCATATCCGGGCCTGTGTCCCGTACAAAATATATGTAAATATGAAGTTATAATTATATGCATAACCATTATTCCCATGTATATGTATAGATATTTTTTTTCAATTTCTTTCAATATCCCCATCGTATCTATATAACCGTCAACTGTACAGAAACACGCTATAGTTTTACACTAGGCAAAGAATGGAAAAGGAAGAAGAAAAAATGATCGAACTTTATATAGTCTGACTGAAGTGTTAGAAACTCGAACGTGTATGCGGGTCAGTCAGGCTGAACCAATGGCGTACTACTTTCGGCTATAATCCTCAATCGTTTTTTTTTCAATCGTTTATATTTTCTCGATTAAAAAGCGATTGAATCGCGATATCGCTTTTTATTCGCGAGAATTTTCTCGATTGAAAAACGATTGCCAACAGAAAAAAAACCATTCGAACAGCGATCGCGAATGAATCGTTTATTTTGAAGAAAAAAAACCATTCCCTCGCGCCTTGGAAAATCGCGACTTCGAGAAAATTTGACGAAATAAACGATTCATTCGCGAACGATAATTGGAAACGGTGCCTAAGGCTATTTATACAGATGGTTCTAAAGATGACGAGAGAGTAGCATGTGCTACGATCTTTAGTTTCAAAACTAAAACCTGTCGACTACCAGGTAAAAGTTCCATATCCACTGCAGAAGCAAAGCTATATTGTCGGCTTTGGAAGGTATTGGGTCCACTAAAAGGAAAAAAATATATCATATTCTCTGATTCATTGTCATACCTTGAAGCGATTAAAAGTGGAACTTCAACTCATTCCACCATCTTGGATATTCTACAATTATATGACTGCAGATTTGAACAACATACTGATATTGTGTTTTGTTGGTTGCCTAGTCACGTTTGCATCAAAGATAACACTGAAGGTGATAAAATGGTTAAGGCAGCCCCAGATAATGAGGTTGATCCTGTTGAAATCCGATACAGTGATTTCAGACCATCTATCTGTGCTTATGTGAGAAAGTTGTTTCAATCTTTGCTGTGAATAACTTCATGAGTAAAAACAGTAGGCTACACTCATCTGGACAGTCAGAAACGTTTCGATCAAGCCATGGTCAGGCGATATAGAATCGGCCATACACGGTTAACTCACGAACATTTATTAACAAAAGAGCCAGTTCCAAGGTGTGTTTCATGCCAAGATCTCACAGTGAAACTCTTAGGTTATTTGAGATAAATCTGTTTGTTGCATAGGTTTTAATGTGTGTTTACTGAGTTATTAACTTGAATACTTAGAATTTTGTTTGATCGTGGCTATGCAGCTGAAATATTGCTGAACGCGACGTTAAACCTTAATTCTCTCTCTAAGATTACCATTGATCATTACTTAATGCGTCCCAGAGAATTTTGAGCTTTGACCTAAGCGACATCATGCGAGGGTGAATGATTAATGGTGTAGATTTGACACTAAGCTGGTCGGATTTGACATTAAGCTGGCCGGGATCAAATCCCAGCGGATGACATGGATTTGTGTCTTTGAATGGCATTAAGGTGCCCCCACTTCAAACCAAAATCCATGTATTTTGGGTTTTTTCATATTCGGTTTAAAGATTCTCATTTAGTATAAATTCCGAATACTGAACGCGATTTTGGAAGATTTTGACATTAGATTTGTCTCGCTGTTTCGCTAGTTGACACTACTGTACCAGTACTATTATTACTGTGGTTTTTGACATAAATTGTTATTTGAGTGAGTAAATCCATATTAATTTTTCAATACTCGGTGTATCTGTTCCAAATTCATTGTAGACTAAAAATCTAGAATAAAATTTGGGGGTCCGGTACTATCTTTTGATTAAGGTAGCCTACCAAAGACGTTTTATTCGTGAATTTCACTTGCAGTTTTCAAGTAGATCAGGACTGACGTCGCACAAAGCGTCCTTGTGATTGTCACGTCGTGTTATGACGTTACGAAACCGTGACGTTCAGAACCTCTTATTTGTGTGCTGTCGGGCCACAGTTTGTTTCAAATTTTGCTTTCAATTTCCAATTTTTCTTGTGTGTCTTCCTGAACGCCGGTGGTTTCTTCCTCAAGTTAACGTTGGCGTTACATCCCTTTTTATTTTTATATTTGTAGGGAAGTTGATCACAAATCGTGACGCACAAATTTCTGCGCATTTACGTTTCAGCGACGCGTTTGGCAAGCCTCTAATATTTTTTTCTTTGTAACATCATGACGTCCAATGGCAAACTCTTCCTTGGCGTGGCATTTGTCGACGTCATTACGTTGCATTGTTGGGACTTCATGAAAGTGATACAGTTGGAATGAGGAGCAAGCAGAGTTTATGACGCTAACCATAAAATATTTCAGATTGGGTGCCACACCCAATATAACTTGCATGAGTATCAAGCAACGGTGATATTTTGCCCGAATTCTGGTACCCGTAATCGAAACAGCTTTCATGATTTCCTATATGTCTACATTATATCGTCACTGATATTGTTAAGAACCTCACGCAAATATCGTATCGTATCGTCGACATCGTATACCGTTAAAATAACTCATTTCAGATTCACTGAAATTGGCTACAATACTTTTCAGTTTATTCTTTTATCGAGTCATCCAACTACCACGACACTTTATCTAAATTTCCGACGTCATCATAATTTCAAATACAGAGTAGGTCTTATCGCTGATTATTCATGCCGGCCGGAATATTTTTTTTTAAATCTTGAGAATGAAATGCACAAAAAAATCTGGCAGGTATTTTGGCAATTTTGGCATTGAGGTAACATCACACTGCAAACGAGCATGATGACCCCCAACCTACATGTATAAAATCCTGGAGACAAAATTGTCATCAGATTTGACATAGTCTATAGCACTACTCTCCAAATCATTATGGAACTTCATCCAAAGTCTTCACTGTCATTTCTATGGTATGATGAATACTGAATATTGGGGTGGAATATAAAAAACCCCATATCATCTATATAAATCTTGAGATAGGCCGAAGACTTGTTTCAATAATTTGACCCATTGATGATCAGTGTTAGTATTTGCAAGAAATGTTACCCCTCTTGAGATGTCTGATAAACCGCCAAAATCTTTTACACGAACATAAAATATCACTAGAAAGGTGTAGCATCATCCTATGAGTAACTGTTTTAAATGTACCGCGATATTTCCTTGTGTCAGACTGCTCGATACTATAACAACAACACAATGTTGTTCATCGCAAGCATGTACTTCGGCATTCAAATTGCGCTGTGGTCTTTCACTTTCTTACAGAGAATGATTACGTATGATCATGGGATTTGCATGACCGTGTTAATATTTTGAATTTGTTTAATCCTTTCAGACCTTTTCAACTCGTAGTTTCGAGTATTTCTTGTTGAAGATACTTTACAAATGAGAGAGAGAGAATTGAGGTTTAACAATATTCGGCAATATTTCAGCTATATAGCGACGATCAACCAAGTCAAGAAGTAATCAGCAGAACACACCCAAAACATGCACATACATTAAAACTTATGCAACAAACCGATTTCTGTCAAATAATCTAAAATACAGTCTTCTTTTACCCGACTAAAAAGATCTTCTGAAGAAGCTGCTTGATAAAAAGATTCTCTTACAATCTTAAAATCTTTACAGCTGATCAGAATATGTTTCACTGTGAGATCTTCGTGGCATGGAACACACCTTGGGGCCGGCTCCTCTGTTAGTAAATGTTCGTGAGTTAATCGGGTATGGCCGATTCTACATCGCCTGATCATGGCTTGATCGAAACGTTTCTGGCTACTCAGGTGAATATATCCTACAGTTTATTGAAACTCATGAAGTTTATTATTATCCGCAGCATCCCATAAAGATTGAAACAGCTTTCTCACATAAAGCACAGATAGAGGGGCTGATATTACTATATGGGATTCCAACAGGATCAATCTTATCGTCTAGGCCTGCCTTAGCCATACAAATGGGCTATGATGTTATATTGAAATAATGTATTTTAATACGGTATTCATATCTACTGCGTAATGAATTAATAGAAATAGCATCATATTTGGTCGGTCCGATGTTAACCGTCGGGACCGAGTTGCTATGGTGCAATGTACCTAAAAACTCTGGCGTTGAATGTATGTGGATATTGAAAAACTCAAAATGTCTTACGGAAGAACTTGATGCTAAAGGTCACATACCGTACGGACATGTATCCACATGGGATTTCTCGACTCTCTATACTACAATCCCTCATCAGGACCTTATTGACAGTCTAAGTTCATTAATATTATCTGTGTTCAAGCAAACTGATCGTAGATATATTCATGTCGGAAGCCATACAGCATTCTTAAGCCCTACTACATATAAGAAATATCATTCATGGGATGTTTCTTTGTTTAAAGAGTTGCTTGAATAACGCATTAAAAATATCTGTGAAATTTGGCAACACAATATATCAGCAGCGTATAGGTATTCCAATGGGTACTAATTGTGCATCCCTGTTGGCTGACCTGTATCTGTTCTCTTGTGAATATGACTATATGCAAGCGCTTTCAAAAACCGGTCCGTTCAAAGCCCGTTCCTTCTCATTCACCAAACGCTATATAGACGATCTTCTCGCTGTGAATAATCGCTATATAAATGACGCAGTCAGGGATATATATCAACCTTCACTGGATTTGAAGGAAACTACAGATAGCCCAACAGGCACATCATATATAGATCTATATCTCTATAAAAATGAAGCGGGCATTCTCTCTCGTCGACTTTATGAGAAAAGAGATGATTAAAATTTCGACATCGTAAACTATCCCTTTCTGAACAGTAATATTCCAGTGGGACCTGCATATTGTTTATACATATCTCGCCTAGTAGCATTTTCTAGATCCTGTGTTAAATGTGACGATTTTAATCAACGTCACAAAACATTGTTGCAGAAACTTATAAAACAGGGCCATTCAAAGTTTCTCAAATTTGGCGATACATATCGCATGGTGATAGCAAAATACGAGCGTAGCGTGCAAGATCTATGATGTTATGTTTCGTAACTTGTGTCTAATTTCGCTTAACCCGAGGCTAGTGGCCGTATGAACCCATGTACTTCAAGATCCTCATGGTGCTCATATGAACAGTCACAGTGAAAGCGTGACGGATACATTCTCTAGATGACGACTCTACAACGATTATTATGGATTAAGAATACTGGTCAGCGATACGGATTTTATAGTTTTGGAACATCATGATGTCTTGTCGGCATCATTGAAAACTGTTGACCGCTTCTCTCTTGCAGGAAACTAGCCTATGTTTGTGTATACTATGATTGTCTTTTTGAATTTGGTGCTAATACTGTTATATGGAATATGGAATCCGTCTTTGGATAACGGACGCGGATATTCTTTAATGGACGACGGCCGAATTATTAAAAAATCACATTTTTATTGCCGGTACCCCATTTGTGGATTCGTACCCACAGTTTTCTTATAGCGGTTTCTTAAAGGGATTAAGTCCAAATAATCACATCTATTAGGAGTCTTGGTTTTCAGTACATTCAGATTCCACACACCAACAGTCAAAATGCTGCTTCGTCAGTGAGTTTTATCCCACGTACAGAATTTACACATAAAACAGCTGGAATACGTTGAATAAAATCCATAGACACAGATACGTTACAAAGATTAACCATACAGCACTGTTATGTCTGCATAACATTACATTTGTCATCATACACAGTGTATCAGAAAGCACGATTATGGCCATCGACATGCCAATCATATTTAGCACTGGTAAAACACTCAACTGAAGTGGTTCAATACTAAATATGTGTAAATCATCATGTAGGATAGCTGGATGGTCTACTATCGGACACTATCGTTATCGTCTATAATCCGATCGTGCTCGATTCTGTCTAGATAGATTGTGATCTCTTCTCCGCAAGCTTTTGCGGGGTGGAGGGGCTATATCGAAATTGCGTTCAATACATGTTCTCAGATTCGATACGAGAGCACTGGATCCATCAGTGGTCAGATGATATCCATTATTATCTAAGAAACGCTTGATACAGCGCTTCCTGTCTGGCGTGTTTGTTGATATTGTTACAAATAGACGACCTCTCATCCTCTACCAGAACATTTCCGAACTGTGGATCCCCATGTCATGGAGGTAGTTTTTTGCTCTGGTAACCTCAAGCAAGGACTTACTTTGATGCACACAGCTATTCTAATCTGTGACATCATTGATTACAGCACCACACACAAACCATTCAGATTGGTTATGGAGTATACTGGAAGCATTTCTGTTGCTTCATTTATTGTGTGAGCAGATTATTTGTTCACCTGAATCTTACTGGATAAATCTCTCACTGTTTATGTTCTTTGCATTTGAGTCCCATATGGTAACAACTTCCAACAAGACCAGGTGCAACATGGTATGTTTCTGTATGCAAGGACATCTCGTCTCAATAATTGGCATAATCTTCATTTATCACATCACCCAACCAAACGAAGCAATAAATGCGTCAGATCCGTCATTCATTGGGAAGTCAAAAGGTCCATAATCCAAAGACTGTTTCATTAATATCATTAGCACCTAAATCAACATAATCGGATGATAAAAAGTAAATTGGAATTACTTGAAAGATAGGGAAAATGTAACACTGGTTTGGAGCAGTGATTGCGAGGAACAATGCAAACTAAACTGTTCAGTCGATGAGTGCAATTTGGGCTATGAGATCTGCATCTCCCTAGGATGCCTATGAATTGACATCAGCGTCTAGTTTAGCCCCGGAACCGACTCTTGGAAGTAAAGAGATGGAAATGGGAACAACTGTCAACCCAACCTGGTGTGGGAAAACTTGGGCATCCACTATATGTACCTGTGACTTGCTTTGTCAACCTTGCCCGAGGTTATTGGGCGTTATATGGAAATCGTGGTCTGTCCATAGATACAGAGTTAAAGGAATATAAAAAAGGTTCACTTCAACATCCCAATTCGCCCAGGTCCTGATTTACATCTTGCTAAGCGCACAACATTTGTGTTAGTGTTCCGAATTAAACGAGCGGTATCGTGTCCGAACACATTTTTTGTTAACCCAACCCGGTCTGGGATTATGGGGAAGCACCGCGGTCAAAAACTGGGAATAAATCAAATAGGACCGCTCTGATTACAAGCGTCTAGTCCGTCATTCATAATCCAGCCGTCGTCCATTAGAGAATATCCGCGTCCACAATCCAAAGACCTATTCCATATTCCATATAACAGTATTAGCACCAAATTCAAAAAGACAATCATAGTATACATAAACATAGGCTTGTTTCCTGCAAGAGAGAAGCGATCAACAGTTTTCAATGATGCCGGCAAGACATCATGATGTTCCAAAAATATCAAATCCGTATCGCTGATCAGTATTCTTAATCCATAATATTCGTTGACCAGCATGACCAGCGATTGTTCCAAACATTCCAAATTGTTTATTGTACCATTGATGTATTTTCCCCTGAAAACTGCCTGATAATACGAGATTATGCCTGATAATCTGTCTGATTATGCGAAATGAATAGGTTTGGGCACTTTGTGCAGGAAAGGGCAAGAATTTTGAAGAAACATTATCTAATTCTCCAAGTTTGAACTAATCAACTTGAAATGCTACTAGGCGAGAAATGTATACGCCATATGCAGGTCCCGCTGGAACATTACTGTCCAGAAAGGGACAGTTTACGATGTCGAAATTGTAAACATCTCTCTTTTTCATAAATTCGACGAGAGAGAAGGCCCACTTCATTTTTATAGAGACATTGGTCTAAGTATGATGTGCCGGTAGGGTTATCTGTAGTCTCCTTCAAATCCAGTGAAGGTGGAAATATATACTTCACTGCGTCATGTATATAGCGATTATCCACAGCGAGAAGATCGTCTATTTAGCGTTTGGTGAATGAGAAAGAACGGGCTTGATCGGTGTGTGTGCCTGCATAGTCATATTCATAAGAGAACAGATATAGGTTAGCCAACATGGGTGCACAATTAGTACCCATTGGAATACCTATATGCTGTTGATATATTGTTTGCCAAATTTCACATAGATATTTTTAATGAGAAATTCAAGCAACTCTATAAACAAATAAACACCCCATGAATGATATCTCTTGTATGTAGTAGAGCTAAAGAATGCTATATCCACGATAAATTTTTTTGAACACAGATACTATCAATGAACTTAGACGGTCAATAAGTTCCTGATGAGGGGTTGTAGTATAGAGAGTCGAGAAATCCCATGTGGATACATGTCTGTACGGTATGTGACATTTAGCATCAAGTTTTTTCGAAGACATTTCAATATCCACATACATTCAACGCTAGTGTTTTTAGAAATAGTGGCGCAATACCTTTCCCAAAATGCTTTTACCTCCTGAAGGGCCCCCGTCAACAGGGTTGAAAGAAGGTTTGGTGGTGCAGCTTCTAGAACCAGCTATGAATCTAGCTTTCTGTGGTGATCTATGCATTTTGGGAGTCCAGTATACTTTTGGTATGTCATTATGATTGGTTGGAAGACCAATACCTCTTTCCCTCAGAAACGTTTTGTGATTGTTAAATAAATCTTCCAGAGTAAGTGCAGCTTGAGAGTAAGTAGACGTATTTGATGTTTACACTTAATTCTTTAACCAGCACCTGGTAATAGTGATATTTACATATGAATATTATATTATTTGGAGCTTTGTCTGCTGGGACTATGACGAATTTGCTCTGGAGATCTTGCGAATTGAGGTTTCTCAGTACCTGTTTTGCTTGTGGAACAGTCTCGGCCACAGTCTCGGTGTCGTACCACAATGGTTGGTGCATTGGTAAAAAATTCGAAACTTTGACAGAACAGCGTGGTTCTGGGCCACAGTCTCGGCCATGTACAGTCTCGGCCACAATATATGTACAGGCTCGGACACAATGGTTGGTGCATTGGTAAAAAAAATCAGTTTTTTACAGAACAGTTTTACAGAACAGCGTGGTTCTGGCGAATCAGATTGGATCTTGAGTATTTCTGTCGATTGTGCATAAATCTCCGCTTTGGTCGACAATATATCTGTGCTGGAATTCGAATAGTGGACCATTCCAGACGAACTATCATTAATCTATGCAAATTCCCGGGAACGTCAATTCAGATGGAAAGCGATTTACTTTCCAAAAATACTTTCGGTGGATAGCTTTTCGAATAAAAAAAATACTTATTGGCGTAAAAGAAATCTAAATACTGTCAAGTTTTATCAGAAAAGGGAGAGAGAGAAAGAGAGAGAGAATTAAGGTTTAGCGTTGTGTTCAGCAACATTTCAGCTATATAGCGACGATCACACAAAATTCTAATTATTCAAGTTAATAACTTAATGATCCAACACATTGAAACTTACATTACAACTTGTGCAACAAACCGATTTCTCTCAAATAAGATACAATCTTCTTTCACCCGACTAAAAAAGATCTTCTAAAGTAGCTGCTCGATAAAACGAATCTCTTACAATCTTAAAATCTATACAGTCGATAAGAATATGTTTCACTATGAGAATTGGCTTTGGTACAGGTACAACGTCTTTTGAGTTGATTGCTGTAACGTTTTAACCCACTTCACTTTTGGTCTTTGTCATAAGCCCAAATTTCAATCCATCTCTAGTGCACGACACTAATTATTATTGATCGCACACATCTGAGACCAACATAGACAATAAGCATTAAGATAAGTACATTAAGATGTTGATCATGGACAGGATTTTGAACAACAAAAATATGTTGCCTGCGTGATGGCCCCTACGATAACATACATTGCATCAACATTTATTGCTCTAACCCGTTTCAGGAAACTGTTTTCTGACTTGCATACTCAATCTCATACTCCAAATAAATAGTGGTGAACATGATAAAAGCATAACCACAATCAAAATACGAGAGTGGCGTTACGTTTGGTAACTTGTGTCTAATTCCGCTTAATCCGGGGCTACGGACCGTATGAACCAATGAACTTGTACAGCATATCCTCATGGTGTTCATATGAATAACCAAAATCAAAGCGTCACTGAGATACCTCATTCTCTGGATAACGACTTTCCCACGAAAATAAGAATACTGATCAGCGATACATATTTGGCTGCCTGTACATGTACTTTTGAAAACGATTGACCACTTCTCTCTTGCGTAAAATTAGCCTATGTTTATGTATATTATAATTGTTTGATTTCTTTCTTAATTTGAAATTATAGACAAAGGCTTCATGAAATAATGTATGGGTAGTATTTTCGGGTAGCATCCATGAAATTCCATGTTGAATTTAACAATTATTTCAAGCTAAATTAATTCGTCTAACGAATATTCTTGTCCATCAACCTTCCAAAATCAACAATTCTAGCAAGTAGTTTGTTAGTTTCTGGTAGAAACGTCCAGAAAAACCTGAAATCAATATTGAATTGCTGCGACATTAATTCAAAGGGGGAAAAAGCTGTAATATTAGCCCATGCCAAATGTGGGATAATTCGCACAAAGAGCTAGAACGCCACTCACAAAGTTTTTTTGAACACCTCGAGCTCACGTGTATCAACAAAGGCCTTTCTGACAAATGCTACGAATTCAAAACTAGGCTTGTCACAACGTATGCCAACTATGATGCCAATATCGGAATATAGACAATCATGTAGTTTGGATCACCAAAGTATGCCAATATTTGAATCGTCGCTCTGGTTTAATCGATTCTGGGGAACAGTATTGCGAAGACCAATGTAGGTTATTCTACGGTGACCATTTCAGTTCAATCGTTGTCTTCCAAACGATTGCCTTTTAGACATTGCTTGTGGTCAGCCCAAAACAGTTAAAGTTTCCAACAACATATGCATGATAAATGTGCCCAGTACATCCAACCAAGCAGTATCTCGATAGTTCAAGACCACGTAAACCATCGTAATGCAATTATGTCCAGTCGATGCGCATATGCTATACAACGGCCGTGTGCATTGATTTTGCCTATTTATTAGTTTTGACATGTGATAGAGTGTGGGATTTTGTCTGGAATATTTGGCATTTCTATGGCTTTATGACAGGCCATTTTATACACAACTGCCTTCATATATCACTTAGATTGGTTATTATCGTAATTCGCTATCTAGAGCATCGTCCAAATTGATTTCCACTTGAGATACGTTATGAGTTGGTCTGTCTCGGTACACTTTTAATTAGTTGCACGTAGTTTGGGTTAAACGGATTGATATTACTATTTAAAATAATTGAGTAGCGTGCATGCCTAACATTCACTGGACTCCCAGGGAGCCATATAATGTCATCCGGAAAGAGGAGGAATGTACAACCGGAAATTATATCGGATATAAAGCTTGATCTTGACTTGATCGTATAAATCGCTGGGCGGTACCGCCAATACCGTTATTGAAGATACAGACATGAACTTTCCCGAGTGTTGTAGCAGCACGGATAATCGCTTCTTATTGCATTCAAAGGCAAAATTGACTTAGCAGTCGAAATTTTGTGGCTGGATCTCATTTTATTGTACCGGTGTATATATTTTACACGCGTTTTGAACCTGCTTAATGCGTGTTTTAGAAAAAAAGAATTCCTCTGGGATTTCTGAAATCGCCATACTGCAATGTTCCCCAAAGGAACATTATTGACCGCCGTTGTTCATTATTAGAGAGGAACTGAAAAGCTCAGGGGTCACCTTCAAGAGAAGTAAGTGGTCATTATTCTGAGCAAGATGCCATTGCCGTATGTAGATACCCAAACGCTTGGAGTTTGAAGTTTAAATTAAGAGATTTGATATACAGAACTGTGCATCAAATCTCTTTTTCTAACTTATTTTCAGGATTATGCAATCTACTTAATATGTTATTTTTTTGTGAAATTCGAATTGTTTTAGAAATCTCTAGACAAAGTTCACTTCGTGATATCGTCTAACTTTTATCAGACCCAGATTCGTTGAAGAGAAATATCTCGGCAACCACAGGGAAAACGCTCTTGAAATAAATTTCAGCCACAAGTTTTCATTTTCCGTTTGGGTTTCCTCTTTAATCTCGGTGGTCAAGACAACTACACGATCACCGATTTAATAATTTCAAATTACAAGCATCTAGTCCGTCATTCATAATCCAGCCGTCGTCCATTAGAGAATATCCGCGTCCATAATCCAAAGACCTATTCCATTTCCATATACAGTATTAGCACCAAATTCAAAAAGACAATCATAGTATACATAAACATAGGCTTGTTTCCTGCAAGAGAGAAGCGGTCAACAGTTTTCAATGATGCCGGCGAGACATCATGATGTTCCAAAAATATCAAATCCGTATCGCTGATCAGTATTCTTAATCCATAATATTCGTTGTAAGGTCGTCATCTAAAGAATGATGTATCTCAGTCACGCTTTGATTGTGACTGTTCATATGAGTACCATGAGGATCTTGAAGTACATGGGTTCATACGGCCCCTAGCCCCGGGTTAAGCGGAATTAGACACAAGTTACGAAACGTAGCGCCATAGATCTTGTACGCTACGTTCGTATGTTGCTATCAGCATGCGATATGTATCGCCAAATTTGAGAAACTTTGAGTGGAGGCGCTTGGTGGAATAGCCCTGTTTTATAAGTTTCTGCAACAATGTTTTGTGACGTTGATTAAAATCATCACATCTAACACAGGATCTAGCAAATGCTACTAAGCGAGATATGTATACGCCATATGCAGGTTCCACTGGAATATTACTATCCAGAAAGGGATAGTTTACGATGTCGAAATTGTAATCATCTCTTTTGTCATAAAGTCGACGAGAGGGAATGCCCGCTTCATTTTTATAGAGATCGAGATCTAAATAAGATGTGCCTGTAGGGCTATCTGTAGTTCCTTCAAATCCAGTGAAGGTGGATATAAAAGAAAATATAGAAAAGCCATTTCTCCATTCAGTTCTACTGCGTATAATTAATTAGAAGTTTCTTTGTTTGCCGTTGACTGAATCTCTCATATCAAGTATTTGATTTTATGTATATGTGCTAGTCTTTGTCACCTTCGATGATGGGGTATATTTATATGGGACGAATGGCTAATATATGCCAGATCTGACGTCTTTTTGTATATTTATGTATTTTGTCCTGATGTCTCTCTCGTGGGCTGGATGATGTCTTTTAATATCGAGTGTCTGTTTAATATTGGGGAACCGGACAAATCATTTTATTCAAGAAATTTATTATTCAGTTTTACTACTTTTGCATCAAATTGATTAATTTGATTTTACCTTTTTACAGCTACATTTATTTAATTCTTTAACGCGTACCTATGTTAAGAATGCATTCCACAAATTGCTTAAATTTCTGGGTCTTTGTGTTAATCGGTGCGAGGCGATGGAACATGAGCTACCTTCGTGGAATATAAATTACCTCAGTGCAGAGAATCAATAGAATCTCTTTTTTGTCTTTCCGTGAATTCTGCTAATCACGTTACGTAAGCTTCACAATTCTGTATTAAACCAGGGGAGAATTTCAGACAGTTAGTCCAGAAGCGCGGAAGAGAGTAATCCTGGCACTGACAAGATATTCCTAATGGTATGTTTAGTTAAGAATTTTGTACTTCTTTGTGTCCGTGGATGTCGGTTCAAATACTTCGCAACCGATAACTTCCAAATGATTTATCCGATTCTTCCGACATTTAGCATATGCATTCCTTGTCATAAGAGGTCGGTATTGCGTTTCAGCAAGATCTGCCTGAAGGTGGTGGCACTGGTTTAAAATGGGTCTCGCTTCTTCGTGTCCGTGAATCAAATTCTTCGCAAGCGATAACTTCCAAACACTTCGTCCGATTCCTCCGAAATTTAGCATATGCCTTCCTTGCGACAGTACGTCGATTGGTATCTGCCTGAAGGTGGCGCCACTAGTGTTTGTTCCATCCTTCTGTGGATATTCAAGCGAATTCTCCCAAGTAATAACTTTGGAACGCGTCATCGGATTCATCCGAAATTCGGCATGTGCATTCCTTGCCACAAGATGTTGATTGGCATTGCATTTCAGCAAGATCTGCCTGGAGGTGTCGCCATTAGGATTCATTCCGATCTTCCGTGCTGCAAGCGATAAGTTTGCACCACTCTTAGTCTGATTCCTCCGAAATACCCTATCTTTCCGGGTAAGAACTTCTAAATTTGGTTTTCGTGCAATAACTTGAGAACGGCTCATCGGAATCTTCTCAAATTTTGTATGCATGTACAATGCCATGAGATGTTGCTTGAGATTGCATTTCGCTCACTTGCACTTGCAGGTGCCGCCACCTGGTTGCAAAATCCAAAATTTGGTAATAACTTGAGAACCGCTTTTCGGATTATTCTCAAATTTTTGTCAAACATAAGATGTCGCTTGAGATTACGTTTCACTCACTTGCGCGAACAGGTATCGCCACTTGATGCCAAAATCTAAATTTGGTTTCCGGACAATAACTTGGAGACTCTTCTCGAATTCTTCTCAAATTTGGTATGCATATACCAGGCCAGAAGATGATGCTTGGGATTGCGTCTCGCTCACATGTGCCTACAGTTGGCGTCACCTGTTGGCAAAATCTAAATTTGGTTTCCGGGCAATAACTTGAGGAAGCCTTCAGATTTTTCTCAAATTTGGTTTGCAGAAAATATGCCATGAGATGTCGCTTGGGGTTGCATCTGGCCCACTTGCGCCTACAGGTGGTGCCACCTGATGGCAAAATTAAAATTGTTGGGGTTATCATTCTTATAAACATATATAACAAAGAATCCCCACCACTCACACAGCACCTAATACCTCATGAGTCAAACAGTAACTCATTATGTATGGCAAGCACAGTGGCGTAGAAAGTTGATTTGACCTGGCGGAGGAGGCGAAATGTCCCAAAATACCATGATGGTGATACACACCAATGGCGCATCGCGCTAGGGGTTTCCAGGGGCATCCCCCCCCCCCCAACATGTTTAATTCTAGAGTCTCTGCCATGATCTGGAGCATTTTCAGAGGTTTCCTTCACATACTTATTGGACCAATTTTATATTTATCAACACGTCTTGAGAGATACATTTGTTGGCAGAGAAATTATTGATGAATAAACAGCATAAATATTGTCGCTGGAGCTTGAAATAGTGATATAATAATAGTATCTACATAATCTCCATGTCGCACACTGCGTAGAAACTATTTTACGGCAGAAATCAACGTTCGGTCAGCCGTTCAGTCCATCTCAAAACCTGGGGAAGCCTTCCTGCGCCTAGCAGTTGCCTCCCTCATGTATCCCCCTGAGCCCGGAGACCAACAACGCTATCAAAACTATCCCTGTCATTTCTGCGCGGGATCTGGCTGCTTGTATCACTAAACACGAAGGCTTACGATTCATCGCTCGTCGAATGTGATATGATACCAGAAATGCGTTGTATCTATGTGTATTTTACGTATTTTCCTATGCATATGCCATCAATACTTTTATGGTTTAAAGTGTATTATATCGTCACATACACACTCGTTTTCCCCAAGCTGTAACCGTGATGGTCCGACATTGGTACCAACATGGTCCAGTACCAATTGGTAAACATATTGTTCACCGCCAATGTAAAGATAGATGTATGGGTGCCAACGATGTACCGATATAACATGGTACATCATGGTGTGGTAAACATTTGGACCAATATATGGTTTCCTTTTGAAAGCCGCAGTTTTGTATTTCTTATCCCATAATGCAAAACGTGTTTTCAGTTGTTTCCGGTAACAACAACAACAACAATATTGCGAGGCTGTTGCCGCTGTTGTCCGAAAACAAATGCTTCGCTGGAAGTGGACGTCCGTAGAGGCCTGGGCATCATCATAGAAGTTTTGTGGTTGTTTTTAACTGACAGCAGTGTCTTCCAGATCATCGTCTTCAACCTAAAGGTAATTTCGAGTGTCTAAACGATCCTTTTTCACGGAGGGTCAACTGACACTTTTCAAGATTCAGAACAGAGTTCAATTTCCTCCGTAAGAAAAAAATCGGCCGTACAGACGAACTGTACGCCTATGGGCGAACAAGCTCGGACATATGTGATGGAAGAGCCCATTTTTAAACCATTCAAAATTATGTAACACCGACACACAGCAGATCTCCCCCCCCCCCCCCCCCTTCTCCACACACACATGAGAATAGGGGTCTAAATACTTTACTGTACAGCATTAAAATTTCATCAAATCTCGTCAGGAAAGTATCCTTTAGAGAGCCCAGAAAAACCCAAGTAGCCTGTAGTCCAGACAATGCAGCCCCCCCCCCACCACTGCCTCACACACACACAAGTCACAACAATAGAGGGGATTGCAGTGCTCCAATGCAACAAAGACCAGCGGTGGCGCCCATGGGCTCATTATTCAACGCAATGAGTCCATGCATGGTTACATAATTTTGAATGGCTTCTGCATTCACTATATTTCCAAAAACAGCACAGTTAAAACACTTAAAATAATTGTGGTGTCCATCGCAATAACTTTATTTTGGAAATTTAGAGCATAACAATAGGTTATATAAAAAGGCATTTCCCAAACAATACATTGACGGTCTCCTGTGTGAGAAATAGTCATCTGAAGAGTCGAAGAATGAACAGGCCCGTAGCCAAGGGGGGTTTTCTGGGTTTGGTTCGGAAATTTTATATATTTTTCTAATATAAATGCCCTTTTCAAATGCTGAAGCGAACCCCCTATTTGCCCCTTTTCCCATACATGATACAGCGAACCCCCTGATGTGCCCTTTTGGATCCAAAAAGGATCGAGTGAAGGCGAACCACCCCTCAGTTAATCCTGGCTACGGCCCTGATGAATACTGTCAGATATGCTGCAATTAATCTGGAACGCTGGTTACCGCTATCAATATATGGTATTGTAAGCTTATCAAATGATATAATTTCAAGATCAAACTGAATTTTAAAGATAATGGCCCATGCTTACAAATAAAATTACTGTCGTGCAATGCAAAATGGTCCAAAACATACCAATTGTACATAGACTGTTCTCACTCGAATAAAAACTAAAATAAACATTGTTTCCTGATTGAAATTGACAGAAACTCATTCAAAGTGATTGATACACCAATACATAGAACATTTTTTTTGCTGTGAGGTTGTTTGTACCAAATGATACCAAATATTTTAGAAACAGAACAGTACCAAAATGGAACAACATAGAAACTCCAAATGCACCATGGCACCTTTTCTAGTGTTATTGTTGCATCACCATGTTTGATGCATTTTCAATGTAACATTCTATTGTGACATAATGGTGGTAACATCATTGTTGATATCACACCACCAGATTGCTTCCAGTATGTATGAATGAAAGCAGTCAAAACCTATCTGTATCAAACCCATTGCACTCACCACTGCTCACTATGTATAAATTTTTCACCAGTGTAAATGTTCGTCACTTCATGTTTGCCCACCACCATCGTCGATTCGACTAATAAAATATTATCTATGAAAGAATTGGTTTGGTTGACATAAAATACTACAGCATTTTGTTGTAAGCTATATACTCAAACTAATTGCAAGGCATTGAATGTCATCAATACCTGAACATGAAGTAGTACATTGGTGAAAAATAGCTGCATTTAGTTTAATACCATCTATTGATGGAGTAGGCACATGTATGTAATTTCCAGGCATACCTGTCAATCATAACCATTAGACAAGCTAACATTCATCTAGGCCACCATATATGGAGCGGCCTTGTGAGTTGTGTCACACATGCTTCTGATTGGGTGCGGTGCCGAGTGATGCACATATAGATGTAGGCAGTATGATATCAGCAAATGAGTGAATATGATTTAACGTCGCTTTCAACTATATTTCGGTCATATCACGACGTTGGGTCCTATTCCTTTTCACACCTGGGAACCCCACGGATAGGGTCCTATTTCTTTTTACATCAGGGAACCCCACAGGTGGGATCCTACTCCTTTTCATATCCAGGAACCCCACGGGTGCCCCAGTTAGTCGCCTCTTGCGACAAGCTGTCTGTGGAGCTGAGGCCTATTCTCACCATGACCTGGGGTGTGTCTGTGTGACCCTGTAACCTCTGCTTTGGAGAAAACTAGCCAAGGGCTGATAGTGAAGACCTGGGATGAATTTGAAAGAAATCAGAACTTCCAACAATGAACATCGGCTTACCCGCCTTAAGACAATATGCATATATCGGCTGAATTACGGTTGGCTGCAGGGTGTGAAACACATGTCGTGGTGAATGTAAACACTGAACTTGCATATCAATGGAGTGCCCAAGTACATCCATCCATCCATATCAACTGTTACAAAAAATATCCAAGGTACATAACCTTATAAAGAAGTATGTCACTTCGAAATTTCGACATATTATGTTTATCATCAGGACTGACAAACAATTTTGAATTTGGATGGTGTGTGCAGCTGCTACTGATACATGTTCATATACACATTTATACTGTTCAAGTGAGAGACGATTGACCAAGCAAGTCTTAGCAGTCACAATAGGCAATGTAGTCGAAATAGTAGTAAAGTTAACACTTTAGTTTTAAGGGTAAAATAACTGTTTTTGTCAGGCATGTGTGGAGTGGTTTTACAGAAAATTTATATAGATAAAAGAAAATGTGATCTTAGTTTGTTGAATAAAGTGAGTTCTTTGGATGCTTTCAGACCAGAGTTCAATATAGGTCATGTGCACCTTATAACCAGGGCTTCTTTAAATTTGTGACCAGTGTTTGGCTTTGTATTACTGTATTACTTTAGAGTTGTTTGTAATAGAGGTTTATAATTGGAACTCATTTGATTAGAAAATGAGTCTGGTAGTTAAAACATAATCGATGTTACGGCCAATTATAGCAGCAGTTCCACTCATATTGCCATTGTGAGACCTGATATCAAGTACTGGGAATACTCTATATTTAGTGTTTTGTTAACTAGAAGCTAATCCCAAACATTGCTGCATCTTATAAAGTTGAAATGCAAAGGTTTTTAGATTCTTCTTTTAATATTTCAGATAAGTTGAATAATGATAGAAATAACGGGATATCTACTTCACTTGGTTCAATTTTAAGTATTTTGTCTGACAGAAGCTTAAATTAAAAAGCTAGTTCCCCAAACTCAGAGCTGATTGTGATGTCAGGTCAGACCAGCCTCCCGAGGACTGAATGTTACAAGCATGGACGTCTGACCAGGTGATCTGATGATGGGATGTCACAAACCAGTGTCAAACAAGGCCAGATAAGCGATGCAGATTTCATTTTTGAAATCGACCAGGATTGAGATACATGTATCAATTTTGAAGCATTTCTCTACAGCTACTACTAAAGGAGACAAGTACATAGGCTGATAGTTCCACAATTAACCCAAAGAAGAACATAAAAAAAGAACATGTACCCCTTTGCATTTCATCTTTGAGCAGTGAGTCACAGATCTAACAGACATAATGTACAGTTTTCTGAATATACACCCATTGTCAGAACACTATAATTCTAATTTGTTCTTCCTTGAGCATGTTGAGATCAGTTGAAGTTAAAACTAAAGTATGTCACTGATACATGTGGCTCATTATCACCATATCAAATGCGATATATATTAAAGTCTGATGTTGTCATCCTTTTATTTGACAGGTTGCTCTCTGCTCTGTGGTGTTACAATGCAGTCTAGGAGTTGCTTATTTTGCTGTAGAGAAGAAGTTTACACCATAAAGAAAGGAGTCTGGTGGAGTACAGTTCTCAAGTTCTGTCGATTTGACAGAACATTTTGAAATTCTCAGGACAGTCTCCAGGCTGAGAATCACAATTCTCAAATAGTTGGCAGATCAGTCACTTTGTTAATGGCATTGGTGTTGTGCTTGGATTATTCACCACCATGAGGACAACTTTCTGCGAAGAAAAAATATATATCATATCAACATGCGATTAATACAACTCCTCACATATTTACATGCATTATGAGAAGGAAATCAATGCAACCTCATCTCCTACAAAGTGCTGTAACACCCTCTGACTGCACTGTGCAGAAAAAAGGAGGCGCGCATGCACATTTGGACTGTATCGATTCGGATCACCAAAGGGAGTATATATCTGTATACGAGAATGCGAAATGCATCCAGTATATCTTGTGAAAGTATTAACAAGTTTTATGCTAAATTATCACACAAGAACACATGGTACAATGGCTTGTTTAGCAGTGTCATGCTGAGCCCACTCTGCTTCATTCACAAGTGGACGATGCTAATTGGCCAAGAGCCATGTGCACAAAAGTGGCACGCCACAATATTCCCAGTGCAATCAGAGGTTATATCTGACATTAGGAGGTATACAACCTGATGCCATGAGAATGGCATTGGAGAGAAAGAATTAAACTTAAAGAGGTAGTAGCGTGATTTTAGTTGTTCGGGTAAACTGAACAGCATGATCACTTGCAACATTTGCCAAAAGATTTTCAAGTATTGAAATCTCGTATTTCATATAGGGATCAATATTGTCAGATTCTTCAATTCGGTCTAGTGAACAACATGAAAATGGGAAATGACTGAGATGATGTCGGATAACGTGATCAGGTATCCATGACGTCACATTAGAAGCCGTCACAGTGCGATAAAAGTTCTAAGATCGAGTATGACGTTGCAAAGCATCACGCTCGGAATGCCAGTGCGCGTTTTCTGACGTCATCTCAGGCACTGGAGCCAAGTGCAGGTGCTGTTACGTTTTTCAGAGAATGTCAGAAGTGTGATTTCAATGCCCGTGATATTAAAAAATGAGGTCACAGAAACACGTTCACCATAGTTGCTTTCAACTACTGAATAACTTTTATCGAAATATGTTATTTGCTGAATATTTTTTAAATGACGCTTTTACCTCTTTAATACATTGGAGGATAGTACACATACTTCTTGGAGTGAAATCTAACTTTACGTATTAAAACCAACTAAGTAATACAAGATACCATGTTGTATCTCAGCATGTCTTGAGATTACTTAGACTTTATGAAAGTACAGATTATTTACCTGAAATTTCCAAATAACATTTTGGAGTTGCCGATTTCCAGCTACCAGCACCAAGATCTCCATACTACAAGGCATCGTTGACTGACAGGTTAATAGCTGCAATACTTTCTTCGACCTGCAAAAGGAATAAAACTGTTTGGAAGTAATTGTCCTCATTGTCTTAATGAGCACTCATTGTCTTAATGAGCACCCATTAATCTAATCAATCTACTAACTATGAATCCCCATCAAAGTCTGCCTCGAATTCTGATCAGTTACTCTAATAAATTGCATCACCACTAAGTGTAGGAGACTGCATACAAAAATAAATCTGTTTCTGGTCAGCTTGTGTGTCGTACTGAACCATGGGCAACAACACCTTCAGCGAAGTTATCTCCCTTGACCAAGGCAGGAGTTCTCTAATAATTCACATTCCAAATCAAATTTAACAAAGAGCCCACGTGGCTTCAAAACATGCCCACACATTTGACCAGAATTTATTACAATTTATTACAATCTCAAACGGGAAAGGCATGTGAGGTTTGGTCATGATCCATATCCTAGAAGTAAGAGTGCTTGATTATACATGATCATTAGAACTCTATCAGGTGATATCAACATTGGAACAAATTGATGGTTGATCTGCATTGTCTGGGATTAGTGACAGGTCATAGAGAAATCTGAACAAACAGTAGATATGATCAGTATAGTCTAGGATCAGTGACTGGTCCTAGAGAAATCTGAAACCAAAGACATGAAACAGTAGATATGATTTGCATTGTTTGGGCACTGTTGACTGGTCATGGAAAAATCTGAAACCAAAGAGATGAAACAGTAAATATGATCTGCATTGTTTGGGCATTGTGACAGGTCATGGAGAAATCTGAAACCAAAGAGATAAACCAGTAGATATGATCTGTATTGTCTGGGCACTGTGACACGTCATGGAGAAATCTGAAACCAAAGAGACGAAACAGTAGATATGTTCTGCATTGTCTGGGATCTGTGACCGGTCCTAGAGTAGAGAAATATGAAACCAAACAGATGAAACAGGAGATAGAATCTGCATTGTCTGGGCACTGTGACATGTCATGGAGAATCTAAAATCTAAGAGATGAAACAGTAGATATGTTCTGCATTGTCTGGGATCTGTGACCGGTCCTAGAGTAGAGAAATATGAAACCAAACAGATGAAACAGGAGATAGAATCTGCATTGTCTGGGCACTGTGACATGTCATGGAGTAATCTGAAACCAAAGAGATGAAACAGTAGAAATGATCTGCATTGGCTTGATACTGTTGACAGGTAATAGAGGAATCTGAAACCAAAGACATGAAACAGTAGATATGATCTGCCTTGTCTGGGATCTGTGACAGGTCAAACAGAAATCTGAAGCCAAACAGTGGATTTGCATGGTTTGGGATCTGTTAGGGCTTGCCTACATACAACAGATCAGTCCCGATGCCGACATATTATTTGATCGCGATTTCTGTGTGTCTGAAGGTCTGTCTGTTTGTGTCCAGTCTATTTCTGTCAGAGACAGTTTTCTATGTAAGTTGCAATTTTTTTTAGTGGATACATAGGGGGAGATGTAGCTCACACAAAACTTGACATCATCGTCAAGTGGTTCATAAAAATCAGAAAATCTTTGAAAATAGCAACTTTTTTTAGATGATCAATTTCTGGTAGACATATGTATTTGCATACCAAAATTGAGGTCATGCCCAAAGGTCACTGACCCAATACTACAAAATCATTAAAATCAAATCACAATTTTTTTAAGAATACATTTGGGGGAGACTTGTTTCATGTACCAAAATTGATCTCAAGGTCAATGTGGCCCAAAAATCAGGATTGGTTGACAGGAAAACAGTCTTTGTGGCCTGCAAGGTCTTGAATAATTCCATTGTGGTAGCCAAACTGCACAAATTAAATTTCCAATTTGTCTTTACCGTTATTTGTTCTGGAGTCTTGTGATCGGTCATACAGAATTATGAAACCAAACAGATGAACAGTAGATAATGATCTGCATTGCTTGGGATCTGTGATAGGTCAAAGAGAAATCTGAAACCAAACTTCAGATATACGATATGCATTGTCTGTGCTCTGGCAGGTTAAAAAGATGTAATCAAACAGATGTAACAGTAGAGACGAACTGCATAGTCTGGGATCTGTGACCAGGTCCTAGAGAAATCTGAAACCAAAGAGATGAAACCGTTGATATGATCTGCATAGTCTGGGATCTGTGACTGATAGTAGAAAAATCTGAAACCAAAGAGATGAAACAGCAGATATAATCTGCATTGTCTGGTCACTGTGACAGGTCATAAATGAATCTGAAATCAAAGAGATGAAACAGTAAATATGATCTGCATTATCTGGGATCTGTGACTGGTCGTAGAGAAATCTGAAATCAAAGAGATGAAACAGCAGATATAATCTGCATTGTCTGGTCACTGTGACAGGTCATAAATGAATCTGAAATCAAAGAGATGAAACAGTAAATATGATCTGCATTGTCTGGGTACTGTGACAGGTAATAGAGAAATCTGAAACCAAAGAATTGAAACAGTAATATGATCTGCATTGTCTGGGATCTGTAACGGGTCAAACAGAAATCTGAAACCAAACACCAGATAAGATTTGCATGGACTGAGATCTGTTAGGTCGTGTCTACATGCAAACAGATCTGTGACAATGCCGCCAAAAATGCAGACATATTATTTGATGGTGATTTCCATGTGTCTGTAGGTTTGTCTGTTTGCGTCCAGTCTATTTGTGAGACAGTTTTCTATGTAAGTTGCAATTTTTTGTTAGTGGATACATTAGGGGGAGATGTGTCACATAAAAAATTGAAGTCCTGTTCAAGTGGTCCATAAAAAATCTGAAAATCTTTGAAAATAGCAATATGTTGGTGACAATAAATTTCTGGTAGAAAAATGTTTGCATACCAAAATTGAGGCCATTCCCAAGGTCACTGTGACCCAAAACCACAAAATCATTAAAATCACATCACAATTTTTTTAATACATTTGGTGGGGGGAGACAATTTCATGTACCAACTTTGATCTCAAGGTCAATGTGGCCCAAAAATCAGGATATTATTGAAAATATTGCTTTTTTTTTCATGAGTGGATGAATTAGGGGGACATATTGTGTTGAGTTCCAAAGTAGAGGTCAAAAGGTCAATGTTCAAGATAACTCAGCCTGAAGTTCAGCAGTTGAGAATCTTGATTCAGCATTATATTCCAATTCAGAGTTGTGGAATGTAGGGTACAAAATGACAGCCAGCTATTGGCTAAAATCAGGCCAAATTTTCACACAGCAAATGCAATGTGAAAAATGGCTTGCTAAATAAATAAATTGAAAATTAAAAATGCAGGCCATAATTCCCTAGCCATTTGTGACCATATCTTGCACAATGAAAGTATTTATTTCTGTTCACGGAATTTATCGCCAGTAACATCATAAACGAATTGAAGTAGAATAACCATGTTGACTGGACATGTGCTGGTCGATATCTTCCTGTCTAAGCCAGGGGAGACTACCCAAGTTATGGCCCTTGAATGATACCTGAAATGGTTCCGTTTCTTGATAGCGAGACTGCTTTGACAGCAAATGTCTTAATAAAGCATAAAACTAGCGAGCTTTCAACTGGATCAAAATTTTGCAAGCTGAGAAACGTGAAGGGCAAGAAGTCAACATTACATGAAGCTTCTGTTGCACCCTAGGTAAAAATACAAATAGGTGTTAAATGGGGATCGCCAGCCACACAATGCGGCGCTAGTGCTCCAACAGGTAAAGAAGACGTGGCATCATAAAATGAACAAATATAATCTCATTACATTATGACGTTCTTGCCTTTGTGCGCCATTTACCTCTTGGTACACGTACAGTTTGAGCTGGCTAACCCCTTGGCTATTTTTGTGTGAATTTGCACTGGTTAAAGACAATAGCTGTCCTATTATAAAAACAGCAGGTGATGTTAAATTTGACCTGTGATTTTTCTCTGAAGAAAAGTTTCCTATTTCGACCCCTGGGAATGTGAACAAACTCATAATACGGTCATGGCAATTCATTTTGAGATAGCTCGGCAGTTCTAGAGTTTGCATTCTGCCCTTTGGATATACCTAGCCCCCTGTTGATTTTGCAGTCAACAGGTCAAGAGTTGTTGAATTCACAAACTAGCCAATGCTACATTTTGGGAAAGCTAATTGTTTCACTACAAAATGAAAATATCTTTGTTGTGCTGGCACTTGTTGTAGTGCTGTCTCACTGAAACACCCTGCCTATACCCGTCACATTATCCTGACACCATGACTGGGTAGACCAGTCCTTGATCTATCCTCTTAATGTTGAGCACCAATGAAGGAAGCAACAAGTTCCAATTTTTAGCTCATCCGGGCCGAAGGCTCGATGGGCTTATGTCATGGCCTGATTGTCCGTCGTCCGTCGTCTGTCGTGTGTCGTCCATAAACATCTTCTTCTCTGAAACCGCTTGGCCGATTAGGCTGAAACTTGGCATGCCTGTTCCCCCAACTGAGTACACCAGAATTGTTCATGCAGTGTCGATACGATTTTAAATATGGCCGCCAGGCGGCCATCTTGGATTTCCCATGAAATTTTGTTATCGCGATTTCTCCGGAACTACTGCATGGATCTTTTTCAAATTTGGCACACAAGTTCCCCTTGGGGTCTAGTTGTGCAAGATACCTTTTGTGGTCTGATTCAGAAATCCAATATGGCCACCAGGTGGCCATCTTGAATTTCCCGACGAAACATTGTTATCGCGATTTTTTCAGGAACAACTGCATAGATCTTTCTCAAATTTGGTACACAGGTTCCCCTTGGGGTCTAGTTGTGCAAGATACCTTTTGTAGTCCGATTCAAAAATCCAATATGGCCACCAGGCAGCCATCTTGGATTTCCCCATGGAACATTGTTATTGCGATTTCTCAGGAACTACTGCATGGATATTTCTCAAATTTGGTACACAGGTTCCCCTTGGGGTCTAGTTGTGCAAGATACCATTTGTGGTCTGATTCAAAATCCAATATGGCCAACAGGTGGCCATCTTGGATTTCTCCATGAAACATTGTTATTGCGATTTCTCAGGAACTACTTCATGGATCTTTCTCAAATTTGGTACACAGGTTCCCCTTGGGGTCTAGTTGTGCAAGATACCTTTTGTGGTCTGATTCAGAAATCCAATATGGCCACCAGGCGGCCATCTTGAATTTCCCGATGAAACATTGTTATCGCGATTTCTCAGAAACTACGGCATAGATCTTTCTCAAATTTGGTACACATGTTCCCCTTGGGGTCTAGTTGTGCAAGATAACTTTTCTGCTCTGATTTGAACTTCCAATATGGCCACCAGGTGACCATCTTGGATTTCCCCATGAAACTTTGTTATCGCGATTTCTCAGGAACTACTGCATTGATCTTTCTCAAATTTGATACACAGGTTCCCCTTGGGGCCTAGTTGTGCAAGATACCTTTTGTGATCCGATTCAAAAATCCAATAGGGCCACCAGGTGGCCATCTTGGATTTCCAGATGAAACATTGTTATCGTGATTTCTCAGGAACTATTCTATGAATCTTTCTCAAATTTGGTACACAGGTTCCCCTTGGGGTTTAGTTGTACAAGATACCATTTGTGGTCTGATTCGAAAATCCAATATGGCCACCAGGTAGCCATCTTGGATTTCCTCATGAAGCTTTATTATCGCGATTTCTCAAGAACTACTGCATTGATCTTTCAAATTTGATACACAGGTTACTTTTGGGGTCAAGTTGTGCAAGATACCATTTCTGGTCCAATTTGAAAATCCAATATGGCCTCCAGGTGGCCATCTTGAATTTCCCCATGAAATATTGTTATCGTGGAATTCTCAGGAAATTACTGCATGGATCTTTGTTCTTTGTTCCCCTTGTGGTCCAGTTGTGCAAGATACAATTTTTGATCCATTTCGAAAATCCAATATGGCCGCATCTTGAATTCCCCATGAAACTGACCAGAGACTAATCATACGACCTCCCACTTGTAAGGAGGATGCTCTATCCACTAGACCATTGCGGTGCCGTGAAATGAATCCAGGGGCTTGTTACTTACAGCGACAGTATGCATTGTTGTAGATACAGACTCGAATATGAAGGGAACTCATTGAGGTTGCTGAACAGTAGCTTTGAGGCTGAAACCTGTAGAGAGATAAGTAACAATTAGTGTTCATATTTATTTCCTTTTTTGATATAGAATCACGAGTGAGAAGATCAGTGATACTCAAGCACCATACAGCCCATCCTCACAAGCCAGGATCGATACACTGGCTTGGTGAGTTCTGGATATAAATAGATCAAGAGGTTTCCTCTAAATCAAACCAATCAATGAACGTGCTCAGCTAGCTCATTATGTCAATCTGCTGCCATGTTTGAGAGGTGACAGGTTTGAATTTCATCGCTGGCCAAACTGCTTTGATGTCAGGCTGACATTGACATTGTGAATCAAAGCAAAAACCACAGGCTTGGGATACCGACATGCTAATTCAAAACAACTGTGGGGGGATGAAATGTATGATTATATAATAGAGGCAATAATCCAAGATCTCATCCAGATAAATCCTCTGCGAAGAATTAGAATTTACCTGGACTTGTGAAGATGCAAACAGCCTGGCGACCCCTTTATCACTGGTTATCAACCTCATATATTCTGAAAGATTAAATGATCATAGACTGGTAGAGTTAAAGATCTCATCAGTCCTAAAGAATAACTTTTTAGACAAACTGATGGTCTAATACAGATTTAAACTACATTTAGATGATAGATTACACTTGTCTCAATGATGAATCCACCATGAAAATATATTCTTGCTATTCTCCCCTGACTGATGAGGATCTGGAATTGAGATTGCTGATGGATTTTCAGGACAGGTTTCGTTGTTTCTTCTTGCACAGAAAAATATGAGGGAACAGCAAGATAAATCTTCTTAGTTCAGCAGTTTTGAGAACGATAAATTTAAATTTCATTTATTTTTGCAGTCCATGTACAAGTTCTACTCACAGGCAAAATGGTTAACACTATCAGAATACCCACAATGAAGCTCACAAGTGTCTTCAACCTGAGAATGCACTGAACCTGCAAGAAAATGATATTTATTTTATCATGTTTAAGGCAACAGTATCTCTTTCTAGATTCAAGGCATGAAATGTTCAGAATTTCAGTCCTGGTCGAGACTGTTCACTACTCAATTTTATGTGAGATCCAAATAATATATTCACAAATTATTACTTTCCTGCAAATATAAACATGTAGTAATTAGGCCTACTGGACAATTGCCATGGCAGATTAATTTTAGGCCATCCATAATAATAGTTGTAACTAAGGTTCAATAATAGACATTGAACCTGATGTCATCACTGCACTGCATTGTGGGAATCAGAAGTATAAATCCACCATCTTTGGACTACACAGGTGGAAACTGTAATTCAGTTGGCATGGATACACAATGCATCATGGGATAGAAAGAAGGATAAAATGTCATCAGGTTTCATGGATATTGGTGAGTAGGTAGATTGGAAGGCATTTTTATTTTATTTTATAATTTATCATTATCAAATGTGATTTTGACAAAACATTTTATAAAACAAGATTTGAAATTGGTTATAGGTTATGCATATGTAGATTTATTGGTATCTACTTATTTATAACTCAAAACATTAATCATCATAACATTAATTTTTGAAAATTTTAAACAGATCACTACTGAAATCCTTTATATTTCAAATAATAAAAAAATGAGGCTACCCAAAAATCGCTAAATATTTTTGGTAGGATGGTTACATCAAACACAGATCTTATATAACAATGGCCCTACTCTGGTGAAGATGTAATCAGATCTACATATTGCCAGCTCATGGCAGAACTACAAATTTGCTTGTGACATTGTGTCCAGACATGCCTTATTTTATTTCTTGTTCTCGGTGACTGTGGATCATCTGTCAGAATATTTCCAACATTATGCTTCTGACCAGATTGCATTATCCTGGGTGGCAGGTCATGACAGTCATTACAGGAACTCATTCGTGATATTTGTGACATTATGCTTATGTGTTTGGATATAGACTGGTTGCCTCCCCTGTATATCCACACAGAAGACAGGTCATGACCACCATCGTTGATTCAATATTCTGTCTGGATATAG